>JAODAL010050798.1:0-27138 GCA_025379985.1 Phyllomedusa bahiana | reverse complement strand
TATTCAAGCAAAATGAGTCGACCAGTAGGCACCAACATTAGGAACCTGTAGAATGGACCTGGGATCAGATTTTAGTCAATTCATGCTAGTATCCAATCAAGAGCATGCCCAGAAGAATTCAGGCAGTGTTGAAAGTCAAAGGTGGATTTACAAAATACTAACAAAATAATAAAACTTGAACTTCATGTTTTTCGGAGCAAAACAGTAACAGTGCATTAACATGACAAGAATCTGCATAACTATGCATATGCTAAATAGTTGCAAATCAAATCGATGTATGAGATAGCCAAGATGATTGTCTATAAAATGATTGTTCAGAGCTGTAGTTGTAGATGGAGAGACTTGCATTCTGAAAGTCAAAAGTTCAAAACATTGTTACCCTTTTGCTTGGCACTTTATTATTAGAAAATGTTGAAGTTCTGCCGAATCATATACCTCATCTGAAGTTTTTCTTTTCTGCTACTCTCTTGGGGATGTGAGAGCCCTGTGTTTTATGTGCACCCTCAAATAAGGTGAGCCGAAGAAATAACTTTTTACCTCTATTGTTCACATACTTCTACAGTAGAAATCAGAAGTTTACATTCACTATATAAAAAGACACAAATGCATGTTTTCTCACTATCTAACAAGAATTCAGAATAAACCTTATCCATTTTAGGTAAATTATGATTACCAAAATTATTTACGTTTGCCAAATGCAGGATAAGGAGATAGAGATAATTTTTTAAGTCATTTTTATTACTTTCTGCAAAGTCAAAAGTTTACACTAGGATTATTATGCATTTACACAATTTGGGACAGCCAATATGATGATTTCATGTCTTTGGAAGCTTCTCATAGGCTAATTGGCTACATTTCACTTAATTAGAGACACACCTCTAGATATATTTTAATGCACACAAGAAACACTCTGCTTCTGTGTGTAGCATCATGGGAAATTCTAAAGAATTCAGCCAACATATCAGGAAGAGAATTGTGGACTTGCACAAGTCTGGATCATCTTTGGGTGCAATTTACAGCTACCTGAAGGTGCCTCACTCATCTGTACAAACAATTATATGCAAGTACAAACAAGAAGGCAATGTCCACTCAGGAAGGAGATGGATCTGTGTCTCAGAGATGAATGTGCTTTGGTCTGACATGTGCATACCAACCCAAGAACAAAAGCAAAAGACCTTGTGAAGAGGCTGGCGAAAGCCGGTAAGATTGTATCATTATCCACAGTGAAACGAGTACTGTATTAAGATGGGCTGAAAGGCCACTCTGCCAGGAAGAAGCTATTACTCCAAAAGAAACCTATAAAAGCCAGACTAATGTTTGAAAATGCACACAGGAAAAAGACGCAACGGGTGAGCTGGCTGAACGAATTTTGTGTATCAATAGCATGAAATCATGGTGTCTTGTCTTATCTGTCAAACTAAACTTTGCGACATTTATATGTAGGTTCCCCCATTAAGTAGTTTTCCCTAATATAGTTTCACTTTCTAATATTTAATTCAAATAATTCACATAAAATTAATGTAATAAAGCTTCTCTTGAATATACATCAGAGCTAAAATGTAACTTTTAATATTCCATTAAAATCTAGAAAAATGCTTAACAGGTGAAAAATATACATAAACCTTGCCGCCCAGAGACCAACAAAATACAGGTAGACAGTGGGGTATAAGGCAGCAGCCATGATTAAGGGTGAATTGCCACCCGAAACGCGTCGGCACCAATCGGGATCGTTTTTTGCTATGCCGTGAGGGGTACTTCTATTGTTTTTATTCAATTGAAATAAACGTCTGGATATTTTATCTTAAAATTTTGGAACCGCTGTGTCATTCTACAATATTGTAGGAAGAAATCTTTCCCTAAAAAGTCCCTACCTAGCATGTGGAGAGATCGCCAGGAAAAGGGCGCCCCCACTCAATCGATGGCTGGAAGCCACACTAGTCACTAAACCAATAGTAGGGATTGTTGGTCCTAGATATCATCAGATAAATCCCCTCAAAATAATAGATGAAGATACAAAAAATTATATGCAAATCCCAACAAATAAAGATATAGTTACAAAAACCATACAATCATATACAGCCCGACGCGTTTCACATTAGAGTTCATCAGGGGCGCTGAACTCTAATGTGAAACATGTCTGCATGTATATGATTATAAGGTTTTTGTAATTATATCTTTATTTGTTGGGATTTGCATATAATCAATACAAGTATCAGGAAATAAATAACCACATTTAAAAAAACTAGAGCGTCGAGTTGCTCGAAAGCTACAAGAAAGGGATTATCTTGCATTGGCCCTCATTTGAATTACTAATATATGTTCATTTAAATGGTTCCTTACAAGTTTTTCTTAATAAACTTCTTCATGCTAAATACATAATTACATACAATAAATAGAGAATAAGATCATTACAGCACCACATGTATGTGAGGATGAAAAGAAGCTTGTTATTGGTAAAGTAGCATAGAAAATGACTGAGCATGAACGGAGGCTTGATACCTAAGAACAATGGCTTGGATTCACACAGCTGTTTCTGACAGAAGCCATCAATTTTATACTATTTACAACTCACAAAAGGGAGAGATTATATGCCATAATGGATATTTTTAGTAAGTATCCTTTATTATCTTCCAGAGCATGAAATAGGATTGGATAGTAATTGCTGCTGTGGATGGTCCTGAATATGTCAAACATTAGGATGACAGTTGTTTGTGGTTCTCTTTCTGGCATAGTAAAATAGAAAGTTCTCTTTGAGCAGAATAAATTGAATTAGAACAGAACCAAAATAATCATTATTTCCTTTAGTTTAACAACCATGACAAACAATAGGAACATTACGATCTATAGACACTGTCATGCAAATGGAAATGTTCAACCCACGACATTTGTAGCTGTCATGCAGAAAAACATAACCCAACTACAATCAATGTGGGCTGAAATCAGTTTACTGTATTAGGGCCTTTCACACAGTGCAGTTTTGGTGCAGTTTTAACTGCGTTGCCTTTATTACCAGAAAACTTCTTTCAGTTGTCTAAATTGTTCAGAAAGGTGTTTCAAGTAAGTCATCAATGACTGTGCTTGAAGTCTTGTGGATTACTCACTCACTAATTGATTATTCACTTTCCAATCAGTTTAGATAATTGAAAAAAGTTTGCTGGTAATTAAGGCAGTTTAATTGGAGCACAGTTAAAGGGGTTATATCATTTCTTTGAATGGTCTTCAGAATAAGGGGACAGTGAATACAAGTAACTTTGCAATTGGATGTCATTAGCAAAGCTGTCTTGTTATCACAGAATCCATTATCTTTTGTTTCTGTTTAAACTGATATCCAGTGATGGTCAGATCCCTCCTCCCTGCATTTCACTAGCTGAGAGCTCATTTACATTCTTTTCAGCCCCTGGTCGGCTGTATTCACGGAGCTTGCATTGCTGTCTTTCACTCAAAGTAAGGGACTGGCACATTTTCACTCTGCACAGCCAGAAGAAACAGAATAGCACTGCAGAACTTATACAATCAGGAAGCAACACAATTATGTGTCGATCCCTGCCTGACTCAGATTAAGGGGCCGTAGCAATTTCTCTCTGCACACCCAGCAGAAATACACTGTAGCAGATTCTACAATCAGAAAACATAACAGTTGTGTGTCGATCCCTGCCTCTCCTGCATAGAAGGGAGATCTGTGCTGTTCATAGACAGCTGTAACAAATCTCCAGCTGTGAGAGGAGAAGAGATCAGTGCTCAGTCTAGATTGAATGCAGCCTGTGGTATGTATACAGCTCCTATAAAATAAGACTGATAGGAAGAGACACAGTGACATGTGGACTCAGACAGAGAGGGGGGAGTCTCGGGAACCAACATGAACAATGAAGGGAGGATGATGTCACCCAGCTGGGAGGGGAAGAAACACCCCTGCATTTCTAGAGTTCAGAAGCTGAAAGCAGTATGAATCAGCCGAACTAAAGAAGCAATACATCCCCTTTAAGGGTGCTTTCACACAGGGTAGTTTTGGTGCAGTTTTAACTGTGCTCCAATTAAACTGCCTTTATTATCAGCAAGCTTCTTTCAGTTATCTAAACTGTTTGGAAAGTGAGTAACCACTTAATATGTGTGTAATCCACAAGATTACAAAACACAGTAACTGATTACTTGCTTGAAACACCTTTCTGAAAAATTTAGACAACTGAAATAAGCTTTTTGGTAATAAAGGCAGTTTAATTGGATTGCAGTTAAAACTGCAGCAAGACTGCGCTGTGTGAAAGCACCCTTAGTCATTCTAACGATGCTATTGTTGCCTATTTTTGGACCGATTGGTTTTTGTAGTGTTGCATTTTGGATTTAGGTCAATGTAATATCTGACCTGAATCTAAGCAATTAATTTCTCATCAACTGTTGAGGTTAGGGTGCTTTCGGGGTTAACTTATTGTTATATAATGCTTCCAGCCCAGTGACACTCCAGGTGCTGCATTATTTTCAGACCAATATGAAGTATCTGTTTCTGCAAAGTGTCTGTTTCTTAACCACTAATGTACTTTTCCTCTTCCGAGGCTTTTCCTTTGAGTCTGTAAAATCTTTCTTCCTGATTCAGAGATTAAGGTTCCCACCTTCTCTTAAGGCTGCATACAATTGTTAATCAACTACTTAACTAGAAATAGGCATTACAAATATTAACCTCTTCCTGACAGCTGGTCATAACTTTTTTTATTTTTCCACCTACATAGAAATATGAGGGCTTCTATTTTACGGGACAAAATGTGCTTTTTATTATTTTCATTGACGGTATCAAATAATATACTGGGAAAACTTCAAAATAAAAAGGGATGTCGTCTTAAAACTTAATTTTTAATAAAACTCCTAATGATAAAATATATATCAATATACTTCTTATCTCTCTCAATGATAACTAACAAAGACAACGTGTCATCGACCAATAACTTTCTTGTACTTTCATCTATGGACTTGAGTGAGGGGGAATTTTTCACAGACTGAAGTATCCTTTCTAATGATACCATTTTGGTATAAGTGCAACTCTCTTGATCACTTTTATGTAATTTTTTTAGGGATGTGAAATGGCTAAAAAAACAGCAATTTTAGCTTTTGGTATCTTTTTTCTTCTACAGTATTCAGCATACAGGTTAAGTGATGATAAATTTTAATAGACAGGACTTTTTGAATTCAGAAATACCAATTAAGTGTAACTTTTTTATATTTCTAAAATGGCAAAAGGGGATGATAATAATATATATATTTTTTTTATACAACCACAATTGCAAAAAAGTTGGAACACTAAACAAATTGTGAATAAAAACTGAATGCAATGATGTGGAGGTGCCAACATCTAGGGCGGCATGTATGAACGGGCTTTTCGCCTGTTTTTTTGGCGTAACCTGCGCCTCACCAGCCCGAATCCGCTGTCGGACGCAGGTATGTGGTGTAAGGCGCAGCGTTCGCCACTTTCAGCTGCGCCCCGCATGAAGGGGCGTGCAATGGGCGTGATGTAAGCGTTCCGGGGCGGGACGCGGTGCGCTCGAAAACTTCGAAGCATGTACGATCGCGAGTCGGCAAAGTGCGGCGCAATGCAGCGCTCGCCAGCTCCGACAGGCAGACCTGGTTGATTCTGGTCTAAATGATCCGGCGGAGGCGAAGTGAAGCGAGAACGGAACATGAGAGGAAACATATAGAAGATCACAAAAGAAATCTCGGCGCTCAGCTCCGTGTGGCATGGAGTATGAATCCAAAAAAAATCGCCTTTTATAAAGGGTTAAAAAAATTTCAGAAAAAGAGCTCAAACCTTAAAAATAAAAAAATACATAAATAAAATCACTTTCCAAAAATCTAGAACGGTGCAACATCAAGAATTAGGATCTTGGAAATTTCCGGGAAATACAGTAATTCAAAATCTGAAAGAGCTTCTTATTGGTCGGCATAAACCGGCCAATCAGAATAGGAGCGACAGTGAACCTTTAAAACCTATGGAGAGATATAGACCAATCAAATTCAAAGGCGGGACAGTTCAAAATACTGTAAAAATGCTGAAAAGGGGCTGATTGGTTGAGCTAGTGGGGTTTGGCTATCCCGACCAATCAGAGCACAAGCTACTTTCTCCGATTGTAGTCTATGCGCATGGAGTATGATTAAAAAATCATTTTTTTTAAAGTGTAAAATTTTCTCTGAAAAAAGAGCTGAAACCTTCTAAAAACATAAATTTAATTAAATCCCGAACAACGCATTTGTCGCCGAGACCGGCGCTACATAAGGAATTGGGATATAGAGAATTGCCGGGAAATACAGTAATTCAAATTGTTTAAGCTCTTCTCATTGGTCGGCAGAAACCAACCAATCAGAATAGGAGCGACAGTGGCCCATTCTAACCTATGGAGGAGTATTGACCAATCAGAAATATAATGATTAGAGATGGGTGAATTTCTCAAAAATTAGATTCGGTCACTTCGACGAATTTTCCGACAAAATTTGTTTCGTTCCGAATTACTTCGGCACGGATCGCGTTAAAAAGCAGCTATTTCCAGGATGCACAGAGCCTGCAGGGTGCTGTAGAACGTTGTGCCATGCTTAAAATGCAGAGGGAGCTTGGTTTGGTCTTCATACAATGTTTGATTTAGTATGACCACGCAGATGACTGCCGCCGGGTTTTAGAATCACTTCACTATAAAATTCCCTGGGCACTTAAGAGGGCAAAACTGACCAAAAAACTGAAGCGGGAATGTAGCCTGATAAAGTCATGCCAGCGAAAGCTGAAAAAAGCAAGCTGAGAGCACAGGTGGAACTTTTAGTGACAAGGGGGAGGGTGACGGCGGCAGCCACAGCAGCATGGGGTCAGCAGTGGCACAATGACTTCTGGAGGTGGCAAAAAAAGGGAAGCCACAGAGGGGCACAATGACTGAGAGCGGAGGTACGGCTGCAGCAGAAATGGGGAAGGCGTGCACAAGACTTTCGGGAGGGGGCAAAACAGGAGGAACCCACAAGGGGCACAATAAAACCAGTGTGGGGGTCACGGCGGAGAATTGGGTCGGGGTTTTTGGGTTTTTTCCCGGGGTGAAAACGGAGAAGCCACAGAGGGGACAATGACTGAGGCGGAGGTCCGGGGGCAAGCAGCAGAGGTCGGCAGGGCAAATACACAGTTGGGACAGGCAGCAGCCAAGCACACATGGGTCAACATGGCAAAATGCCCAGTGTGGATGCACGGTAACAGAAACAGCAGAGCACATGTGTCATAGGTGGCAAATGACGAGTTTTGGGGTGGGGGAATACCAGTCCCTGGAAAGATGGTGGTAGGCAGATGGAGAAACGGCCTTTGTGTGGCACGGCGGGGGGCGGCAAAAAAAGTGGCGGGGCAGGTAGTTTGAACCCAAAAGACCCTAAGGCTTTGGGTGTGGAAATCCGGGCCCGATCCCCCCCTATTCACTTGACAAAGGTCAGTCTTTCCAAAATTTCCCATGGACAAGGGGGTTTCTCCTTGGGGAACAGGCCCCCCCCACTGAACACCCGCTCGATGCCCACTACTCCGGGAAGGACAGCTTCCCACTGCAAACGGCAAGTTGGGCCAAAACTCCATTTTGGCTCCCATTTAGTCCAGCGGACTTTGACTAGGTGGCAGAGTGTTTTCCAGTAGGCCACAACCTGTTGGTTCAGGGACTGTCCGGGTCCCTGCTGCTGGCGACTGCCCTCCTCAAGGCGGGGAAGGAAGCTGTCTCAGTGACCCGACTTGGTTACTACTGAGGGGAGCTGGTACGCTCCTACCCTCCCACCTTCCCCCCAGCAGCCAGGCAAGTACTGAGCGCTGGGGAACCCCCCGGTCCCCTGTCAGAGGGGGGACGATCCCACACTTTGCAGCGGCCCAACTGATTAGGGAGGTTTTCCCCTATTGTATTTGAGTTTTCTTAAAACCCAATAGCTGGTAAAAAGGCTCCCATTTTGGACCGGTAGCGGGGCCAATGGGGTGGAGAGCCGAAGTCACCCTCGAGGATCTGACATCGGCTGTCACTAGCCCAAAATAAGCATCTGGGGGCCCATCCCAAGGACTCCGAAGGGCCCTGCCTCCTTTTCCATGTATACGCCACGGTGTTTGGGGGGTATCTCCTCACTTCCTCATCTCCATCCACCCCTCCACTGCTCCTGCTCCTCCTCCTTGTCCCCTGGGTGAAAATCCACAATTTTCACCAGACAATGCTTCGCTCCAATGCCCTCCTCCTCCTCCCCATTTCAGTCCCCACCGGATCATGGGGCCCGAGATGTATCGCCACGTCTCCAGCCCCCTGCCCAGACGATTTTTCAGCATCGTTCCGGGGCTGAAGCTGGGAATACGTTTTCACCCCTAGTCCTGGCGACTGACAAATAACGTCCCCCTCCCGAAGGGCCCCTCAACAAAGGGAGGTGTCACGCTGAGCTGCCACTGGCTGCCAAATTACAAGGGATACTTCTGTTCCGGGAAATCAAAAAATCTTTAAGGCCTTTCTCTGTTCATACAGCCCGGTCCAAACATGTGCGGGGCGGAATTCCAGGGGGGAAACATCGCTTCAGAGTGTGTTGGGGAGGCCGTTTCTGCCGCTGAAACCGGGGGGGGGTTTCCCTGCTTTTGTCGAATGGAAAAAGTGCATGCACGTTTCCTGGCCTTTTCAGAATGTTCTAAAGATGGGTGAAACTCAGGAACCTTTTTCACAACCGATTGAACACGTCCCGCCATGCAGGGCCAGGGACCATCCCCCCCGGTGCAGCGCGGACACCATTTTCCTCCCTTTTTCATCCCCCAGGGCCCCCGATTTGCAGATGGCGCGGAGAAAGCCACAATCGATTTCTTGCTCATCACAGCAGTTCCTCCCCTGTGTGTTTTTGTTCGCCGAGGCAAGCCAGGTGTAGAACGCGTGACACCGTGGCCCTCACATGTGGTATAGGGGGCATTTTTTTTGGGGGCTGAGTGGGGGTGGTGTGGGAGGAGGGGGGACTTTGGGCGAGGTGCAGCAGATTGACAACGTGGAGGAGAAAGCGGCTTTCCCCCCGGTCCAAGTTGTTGGTGTCCCTGGGCGGAAGACATTCACCCAGTGGGCCGAAAGGGACAGTAGGGCCCAACCGTGTTAAAGCCCGACGTCCCGTGCCGGTGCCCCTTTGGGAAAAAACCATAACTAAAGGGGACTGAACCCACCTTTTCTGTTTTACATTTTTTATGAAGTGCTGGTACTCCCCTTTTTTGGGGAAAAAAAAATTACGGTTAAAAACTCCCCATTTCGGCTGGGGACAAGCCATTATTTTCTCTGAAGGGTGAAGCCCCCATTTGGAAAGGGGGGGACTGCAGTACCAACAACTTGGACTGACACGTCAGGCTAACCCTTAGGGGGGTTGGGCTACTTTTTTGCTCTTGCAATCGCCTGCGAACACTGCTGGCGCCTGAGTAGCGAGGAGGGGGAGCATCTGGACCGGGAAAAGAGTCAAAGAAAACAGCCCTTCTGCAAATGGGGGGGCCCTTGACGGGCGCAATGGCTGCGTCCCACGGGGCCTGCGCTGTTGCGCGGGGCAGATGAACCCCCACATCTGAGCCACTTTCTCCCGGCCCCCGGAGGGTGACACTGCTGTTTACGCGGGGCCGTGGGGGCAACGTTGCCCCCTGGCCAGCTTCACTTTCTCCCACAGATTCACTATACCCATATTCGGCCCTGGGGTGCTTGAAAAGAATCCCAGACCCCCGAGTATCGTTTTTTAACCGCCAACGCCCCCGACTGATGATACTGCTGCCGCTTCCCGCGGACCCCCTGTGCTCTACTTTTTTGGGCCCTGGGGGAACGGGTTTTTTTTTCCCCCCGTGGCCCCGACCTCACACTGCTGCCCCCCTGCGACCCCGGGGCCAAAACGCCCCACTTCTGGCTGCCGCTGCCTGACCCCCAAAGGACCCCCTTTCTCCTGACTTTGAGAGCCTTGTCTAAACCCGCTCCAAGGCGGTCGGCAACATCATCATCTATTTTTTTCATCATCCCTGCTGTCCTAAACACCGGTTTTGGTAGCCGGGGCTGACCTCTCACAACATCCCTCCCATCCCCACCTCCACAATATACTTTGCCGCCCTAATGAAAGAAGAAATCTTTTTGGGCCCATTTCTTCGCTGCCCAAGTAGCTCTGAGCCCTCCTAAAATTTTTCACCTCGCTATTGTGGCGCTGACCCCAGACCACATATATCTCGGGCTGGGGGAACCGTGGGACAGGGGCGGGCTGAGGACAGTGGGGGCCGGCTACCCCTCCCGGGCCATGCCAACTAAGGGTTGTGTCTGAGGTTCCCACCGACTCCCCGGGGGTTTTCAGATGTCACGGGAGGAAAAGGTGACCTAGTCAACCCAAAAAGAACCCTTTTGGTTTGAACAACACTGGCCGCTAGATGACAGCGGGAGTTGTGGCCTCACCCAGTGACCCCCGCTGCGACGTCCCCTTGCTGGCTGCGACCGGGCCCTTTTTTAGGGAAAGTTTGGGCCCGCCACCGCAGGGGCGACCTGCCACCTCTCTGCTGAATACTGTATGTTCTAAAATGTCAGAACCCCTTTGATGATGAAAATGTATAGATAAATAACACCCGTTTTTGACTCCAAATAACCCAGAACAAGCATGGGGAACCCTTGGTAAAATTTTTTGGGTCCCCAAATGGGGAGGGAAAAAAATTTCTTTTATGTGTATTTAAAAAACCTGTGTGTTTTACTAAATGTAAAAGCACAAACAGGCTTAATTAACCCTTTGGCATGAATTGGCTAAGGAAAAATGTATATTTTTGGGTTGAAAAAGACGGTTTATTTTTGTCAGAAAACCCGCAAAAACACCCCCTTAATTAACCCCGGATGTAAATTTCGCCAAAGAATTGAAAACCGCCAAACATAGCTTTTTTAGCTGTTTCAATTTGGGGTTTTTTTTTCCCACACAACAAGAGATCATTTTTAATTAACCCTTTTCTTGGAATTAGGCTACAGGGAAAAAATTTTTATTTTTGGCTTTGAAAAAAAACGGTTTATTTTTTTTCAGCACACCCCAAAACAACGTTAATTAAAACCCCTGGATGTAAATTGCGCCAAGAATTGAGCCGCACAAAAATAGTACTTTTTTAAAACGTGTTACAAAATTTGGGGTTTTCTACGCCACACAAAAGGTAAAAGTTTAATTAACCTTTGCTTGGGAAAATTTGGACAGGAAAAATTTAAAAATTTTGGCGTTGAAAAAAAAACGGTTTTTGGGGGAGCACTCAGCAAAAAAAAAAGCAAAAAAAACCCCTGGATGTAAAAATTGGGGCCAAAATTTAGCCCCCCAAAAAAGCAGCTTTGTAGCGGTTCAAATTTCGTGTTTTCTACCCCACACAACAGGTCAGTTGAAATTAAACCCTTTTCTTTTGTTAGGCTACAGGAAAAATTATATATTTTGGCTTGAAAAAAAAACGGTTTCTTGGGGGGAGACACCAGCAAAACAAAGCTTAAAAAACCCCTGGATGTAAATTGCGCAAAAAGAATTGAGCGCCCAAAAAAGAATGGTATTTGTATTTTAAAAACGCTGTTTCTTTAAAAGAATACAACAGGAACTGGGTAAATCCCCCCTTGTTTTGAAAGATATGCAGCTGCAGTGGAGCACACTGGATTTCGATCCCCCACCCCCCAAAAAATTGAAATAGAACAAAAGGAAAAAAAAGTCTTGAGACAAGGAGAAAAACCCCAGAAATCGCTAAAAAAATCAATTTTTCAGTAAAGCTATCAGCCCGGGCACTTCCCTGAGACACAGTGAGAGGAGGGGACCCCCCGGCTCGCGCCCGGACTTATATGTGCGGTGACGTCAAGAATCCGCCGGTCCTGTTGGTTTCCCCCCTGACGTATGCAGGGTTGCCCTTCTTTCCCCCAGACTGCTTGCCCCGTACGCCAGTCCTCAGCCATTTTTTCAATCAAAAACACACTTCTTCCCCGAAAACCCCAAAGTTCGACCGTTCCGAACCCCAGTTTTCCTGAAAACTAAACGAATTCCACTTCGTTAGAAAACGATTCGCCCCCTTAATAATAATCATTAAAATATTATTTTAATAAAAAAAGTTTTTTCTTTTTTTTGTTAACCCCCTACTATTTTCCCTTGGGTAATGAAATAAAGGGAAAAAAACATGATTTTATTGAAATAAATTTTTTTTCGTTTTCCCCCAATTTTTGATTATTTTATGTACAGACGGGACACCGGGGTTAAAAAACATTTGATTTCGGGCCTGTCAGTTTTTTACAGAGATTTGAAACCCATAAGACTCACTTGCTATCCCATTGGCCAAACCCGAACTTTTAAATTAGCCCTCACAAACAAAGCTCGCTTGCATTTCTTTTCCCCATAGAACCTATGGAAAGTAGCTCGCGCTCTGATTGGCCGGATACCCAAACCCCCCCCTAGCCCAAACCCACTCTTTCTGCTTTTTACTGTATTTTGAACTGTCCCCCCCTTTTAATAGATTGGGGCAATATTTCTCCATAGGGTTTTTAAAGGGTTCACTTTTGCCCAAATTCTGATTGGCCGGTTTTATACGACCAATAGAAGAGTTACAGAAATTGAATTACTGTATTTTTCCCGGGAATTCTCTATACCAATTTTGATGTAGCACCATCTCGGCGACAAAAGCGTTGTTCCCGGGGGTTTTAATTGATTTATGTTTAAGAAGGTTCAGCTCTTTTTCAGGTAAATTTTTTCACCCAAAAAAAACCTTTATTTTTTTAAATACCCATGCCGACTGCGTGAGCCCGGATTTTTTTCCCCCTCTCTCCAAGAAAAGGGGGCAAGTACTTTGTGCTCGATTGGCGGGATAGCCAAGCCCCCACTGCTCAAGCAATCACCCTTTTTTTTTATTTTGAACTGCCCCGCCTTTGATTTTTATTGGGCCCAAATTTAACCCCAAGGGTTTTAAAGGGTTTACTGGCCCTATTCGTTTTGGGTGGTTTTGCCACCAAAGGAATAGTTAAAAAATTTGAATTTCGTATTTCCCGACAAAATTTAAATATCCAAATTCCCCCTTAGCGGGGGTTTTGGTTTTTGGGAAAATGATTTTTTGAGTATTTTTTTTTTAGGTTTGAGCTCTTTCTTTATAATGTTTTTTTCCTTTATAAAAGGGGTTTTTTTTTTTATACTCCGCCGGAAGTTTTAAAGATCTCCGCTTTTTCTACCTGTCTTGAATCGAAATACATGTTAAAAGGGGCAGTCCCCCTTTTGCGCCCAAGTCCCACACGCGCCCCCCAACTGGCGAGGCGCGGTAACTTTTCCCCCCTTTTTGAGCGCAAACCCCCTCGGACAGCAAACTTGGGACCCGCACTGCCCCAAGCCCCGACTCGCCCCCCACACATGGGGACGCGGGGACTTTACATGTTATGTTGAGTGCCTACCCCGGGGGGCAATCTTAGGCACAGCGCCGCACTGCGTCTAAGTCCCGCACTGCGCCCCAAACACTGGTGAGGCACGGCGGACTTTACATGATATGTATGAGCGTGCCCCGGCGCCGACATAAATCAGGCGCAAATTTTGCCGGAAAACTGGCGAAAAGTTGCGCCCCGACGTGGCGAGCTTCATACATGTGGCCCCTAATATTTTATTCAGAATAGAACATAGATGACAGATAAAAAGTTTAATCTGAGTAAATGTTACATTTGAAAGGAAAAATATGTTGATTCCAGACTTCACAGTTTCTACAAATGCCAAAAAAGTTGGGACAACTAGCAATAAGTGGCTGGAAAAATGACATTGAGCATTTAACGAACAGCTAGAAGACCAATCAACACTAATTAGGGGAATTGCCAACATGATTGGTTATAAAAAGAGCTACTCAGAGTGTCAGTGTCTCTCTGAAGCCAAGATGGTAAGAGGATCACCAATTCCACCATTGTTGCGCAGAAAGATAGTGCAGCAATACCAGGATGGTGTTACCCAGCGTAAAATAGCAAAGACTTTAAATTTATCATCATCAACCATACATAACATCATCCAAAGATTCAGAGAATCTGGAACAATGGCTGTGCGTAAGGGTCAAGGCTGTAAAACTCTACTGGATGCTCGTGATCTCCGAGCCCTTAAATGTCACTGCACCTCAAACAGGATTGGCACTGTCAAGGAAATAACAGAATGGGCTCAGAAAGCATTGTCAGTGAACACAATCCACCGTGCCATCCGCCGTTGCCAGCTGAAACTCTACAATGCAAAGAGGAAGCCATTTCTAAGCAAGCTCCACAAGCTCAGCCATTTGCACTGGGCCAGGGGTCATTTGGCAAAATGGAAAACTGTTCTGTGGTCAGATGAGTCACGATTTGAAGTTCTTTATGGAACAGTGGGACGCCATGTCATCCAGACCAGAGAGGACAAGGACAACCCAAGTTGTTATCAACGCTCCGTTCAGAACCCTGCATCACTGATGGTATGAGGTTGTATGAGTGCTAGTGGGATGGGCAGCTTGCATGTCTGGAAAGGCACCATTAATGCAGAGAGCTATGTTCAGGTTCTAAAACAGGCATCCTCAAACTGCGGCCCTCCAGCTGTTGGGAAACTACAACTCCCATCATTCCCACTGTTATAGATTATATAAATGCATGATGGGAGTGGTAGTTTACCAACAGCTGGAGGGCCGCAGTTTGAGGATGCCTGTTCTAAAACAACATATGCTCCCATCTAGAAGTCATCTCTTTCAGGGAAGACCCTTCATTTTTCAACAAGATAATGCCAGATCACATTCTGCAGCAATCACAACATCATGGCTACGTAGGAGAAGGATCCGGGTACTGAAATGGCCGCCTGCAGTTCAGATCTTTCACCTATAGAGAACATTTGGCGCATCATCAAGAGGAAGATGCGACAAAGAAGGCCCAAGACAATTGAACAGTTAGAGGCCTTTATTAGACATGAATGGGAGAGCATTCCTTTTCTAAACTTGAGAAACTCTGTCCCCAGACGTCTGTTGACTGTTGTAAGAAGAAGGGGGGGATGTTTAAACTTTTGATCTGTGATTTGTGTTCTATTCTGAATATAATATTAGATGTTGGCACCTCCACATCATTGCATTCAGTTTTTATTCACAATTTGTTTAGTGTCCCAACTTTTTTGGAATTGAGGTTGTACTTGTAAACATATATATTTTTTTAATGGTAAATTAATTCACACTTGGGTACTGAAGCACTAGGGGGGCACAATGTCCTGTGTTGGTAAAGGGTTTATACTGTCTTTGTGTCTTTGTGTGGGGTATACTAAGCTGAGATAGGTTGTAAATAAATAATATTTATTGCTATTACATCATACTAGATCATACTTGCCAACCTTTGGAAGTGGCCTTCAGGGAGATTTTCAATTGCAGCTTGCCGCCTCTTTTCAGCCATATATGCTGCACTAGTGTATATATTGCACAGTGTGTTTTTGAAAGCTATTAATTTGTATGGGTGGAAAACTCTTCCAAACCTCATTTAAAACCGCATCGAAAACCTCTTCTGAAGAAGCGTGTTTCAGGCGAGGTTTTACTGCTGTTTTGGGCACTGAAAAATCAGCGTCCAAATAAGTTGTGTGAACATACCTTAATAGACATGCCCAAGAGTGTATGCTAAAAGTTACCAGAACTTGATATGACCGGTATAAATAAAATACCAACACTGGCCCTCTGGCAGTAAAATGGTCCCTGTCGGTGGTTTACCAGATTGGTGGCAAACCTACCATAGCAGGAGATTAACCAACTCTTCAGGGAGACAGGGAGGACTCCCCCTTTTCAGGGAGTCTCCCTGATGATCACGGAGAGTTGACAAGTGTGTACTATATTCATTTGATGCATGGTTTCCCTGAGGCTCTTCTTTTGGCTTAATTAGCTGTGCCTGCTACTTCATTGACATATTTCAAAAGACTTATCAGAAGAGAGATGAATACTAGAGTGCCATCTGTTGGATGTAGCAATCCTGAAGTCACATCTGACTCACTAAGCTTTGCAGGGTGAAACAGATTCAAGCCAAGCCAGTATTGTTTATCTTCACACAGATGTTTCAGGGACTTGCCCCTCATCAATATAGAGTAGAACTTATTAGCTGGCTTGGTGATTGCGGCTCAAAAGGGGTGAGGTATCTCACCTGCAATGTGTCATTTATAATACTGGTGTCTTCTTATGTGGAAGAGGAGCCTCCTCAGGCTCAAGGGCCCGGTAGTGGTTGCTACCTATGCACCCTGTATAGCTACACCTCTTGCTCCTCAATCTGAGCATAGAATGTGATCGCTGGAAAGAAGCTGAGCTCTGTGATATGTAGGTTTATATGATTGTGCACAGGATTTCTGGAGAAGAGAAGCAGAGAAAACCTTATTTCTGAAATGACAGCTAAGTTGTGTTTACCCCTGCCAAATACAGTGATTGACAGCTTTCCCTGTATCAGTTTGTGTAAGCAAGACTTTCACTTTCTGCTTTGCTTTTTGCTCTACTTTTTACTCTGACATTCTTCATAAATCTACATATATAACATGTCTCAGCTCCTCTCCTTTTTCATGTAAAGCTGTACTGTATATCATGGAGCTCAGCTTATCTCCTCTATTATTTAACCTTATAGATCACAGAGCTCAGCTTCTCTCCTCTATCATATAACCCTATATATCACAGATCTCAGCTCCTCTCCTCTAACATATAAACCTATATATCACAGAGATCAGCTCCTCTCCTCTATTATATAACCATATATGTCAAAGAGCTCAGACTCCTCTCCCTCTGTCATATAACAATATATATCACAGAGCTCAGCTTCTCTCCTCTGTCCTATATCCCTATATATCACAGAGCTCAGTTTCTCTCTTCTATCATATAACCCTATATATCACAGAGCTGAGCTCCTCTCCTCTATCATAAAACCCTATATATCACAGAGCTCAGCTCCTCTCCTGTATCATATAGCCCTCTGTATCACAAAGCGCTTCTTCTCTCCTCTATTACTTCTGACTCATATAGGGCAGCATAAGTCACCTGATAGGTTCGCTTTAAGCTCTTTCATTTTTTTCTACCTCTCATCTTAAAGATTGCCCTGGAACCATAAAGGATTACTATACAACAAAGGCATAACTAGAGATCAAAGATGGGACCATATAGCAAAATAAGATGGGCCCCTACCATCTAATGACAGCAAACTGAAACAGAAGTAATGAGTTAAGGTATAGAAAACAGTACATATATCATACAATCCACATCAAAGTTCTAGATACTGTAGCTGAAAGCCACCAATGTGTAATCCACTGCAGGAAGGGACTATGTTCTTGCACCTGAGTGGTACCCCTCATCTTCTGGACCCATTGCAGCTGCTTTAGCTGCCACAGCTATTGTTACACCCTTGATGTAGAAGAAAACAAAGGTTTTCTATTGGAAACTATAGAAATTCGACTTAAATAATGATGACATGCTCCATCACATGCCAAATTTCAGGGCTTTTCTCCCCTAGAAGCATTACTGTAAGGTAGGAGGTGACGTTTGCTGTGTACAACTGTAACTATGAATATCTCAGTACAGTATGGATGGGAGAAATCTTCTTATCACTGTTAGAGGCTAACACTAAATTTGTTTGTGCAAAGCTTTAATAAAACAAAATTAAGAATTGCCAATTCCCAGTAGGAACAAGCTTAAATTGTATTCTATAATGGGGATGAAGCATTGACAATAAATCCCTTTCCCGAAGGGAAACATTTTCAAAAAATGTTTTTCCCAATTTTGTATGTCAGCTTCCTTTATCTTAAAGTGCTCAGTGCATGTCACAAGTTGTTTTACCCAAAAAAAAAAATGGGGGAATTCCCCCAACAATTACATAAAAACCCCTGTTTTTTAACAGTAATCTCTGGGCCCGCTGCCCGGATTGATAGTCAGTGATCATTTTATTATACCCTCATACCGTTTACAGATAAAGGGAACAACTTCGGGTTTGCTTTGTTTTAAAGGTGCCCAATTGGGTTTCTTGTATGCAGGGGGCTAAAGGGGACTTTAATAGCTTTTTGCAATACTTCTTCCGATTCTATATCTGCTATAGCTGAGGAACAGTAAAATAAGCTTGTAGCAGTGCAGGTGAAATTTTGAAACCCAATGTGACAGGGGGTTTAAAATAGGGTTTAGAAATACCCAAAACTTTGGTTGAAAGAAAATAAAACCCATGAAAATATCCTCGCCCCCTTTTGTTTCCCCCGACTTGCCCAAAAAAAAATCATCTGGGGAGACCACCTGGATCATCCTGTTGACTCAATGGATGGTTGCCCCCCTTTTTACCCCCCAAAAAAATTGGGGGGATGCTTCACCCATATCTACAGACTCCCTGTAAAACCCCTACAAAGACCTTATTGAGAAAACTTCTACCCCTTTCAAGTGCTCTCTGTCCCTCTGTATTTATTTAATTGGGTCTTTAATAATGTGACTTAACTTTGATATACAAAAAACCCCTTTTTTTAAATAAAAGAAAAATATATATATAAAATATATTGGGGTCACTTGGGAAATGCCCTTATTTTTAAAAGGGAAAGCACGATTTTTAATAAGCTGAGTTTAAAATGAATCAAAAATTTACACTTCTTGTTAATTGTTAATGTGGAAATTTGGAAAATTTAGCGCAAAGGGTCTGGTTGTTAATGAATATTTTTCAAAAGTTTTATAGGGCCCATTTCCAAAAACCCATCACTTCAGGTTCTAAGGGTCTTTGTGTTTGCTAATCTTTTTAAGAAAGCTATTGGATTTTTTTGAAACCCATTGAAAACCCTTTAAGTATGTTAGCAAAAGCTAAAAAACGTTTTGTGATTAGGGGAAGCTAAAAAACTAAACCTTCCTTTGGAAAATTTGAAAATTTGGGAAAGCTTTCCCATTTGTTGGTTCGATTAAACTGGGCAAAAAAAGAGAATTTTTCATGTAAAACCTTCGAAAGTCTATTTTTTTCTGAGGATGAAGGCTATTCCATGTGGAAAATTGAAAAAGAAACTAAATTTATTTCCTAAAACGGTGTGTTTTAAACTCCCTTCAGAGGAGAGCAAAAAACGGCTATAACCAGAGTGAAAGGGGAATTTGGGGAGGCCCCACTGCACAACTGAAAAAACATGAAAGTACATTAGAGTCTCTATTTTTGGGGAAATCAATCCCTCACAAGCCCTCAACTGGGGGGCTTCTTTTAAAAAGTACCCCCCAAAACGCCAGTGTAAAACGTCTACAGTGGAGAGGCGACTACGGGATGCGGTTTTCCCGGGCCCAGAGGGGAAAAGAAAAAGCCAGATCTGAGACGGGTTTTAATACAAGAAAAGTTAAGAGGCAAAAGGGAACACGGGCATTGGACTTTTGGAAAAAAAAATTTTTTTTGGAAAAAAAAGTGTTATGGAAGACGAAAATTAAAGTTGAGGTTTTTGGGAAATCACACAGAAAAAAAACCATTTGTGAGAAGCAGAACAATGAAAAGTTGCTGGAAGAGTCCCCTGACCCCCACCTAAAAAGCAGGTGGAGGTAATGTATGGTCTGGGGTTGCTTTGATGCTGGAAAGTTGGGCAGATTTTTGAAAGGGTAAAAGGGATTTTAAATTTGGGAAGGGGCAATAAACTCCTTTTGCAACGCCATGCCTTTTCCCCTGTTGACAGCATTTGGGACTGGGGGGCAATTTCATCCTGCAAAGGGGGGGGGGGGGGACAATGACCCAAAGCACACCCCCAAATTATGCAAAAAACTATTTGGGGGAAAAAGCAGGCCCTATTAAAACAAAAAACTATCAAATTTTTGGCTTTTCTTTTCCCCAAGGCTCCTTACTAGAGAGGGGGCGAATTTCTAAAATTTGGATCGCTCATTCGCCAATTTTCCCCGACAAAAAAAACTTTTTTCCCGAATTATTCGGGCAAATCACTTTTAAAAAACAGCTATTTGCAGGCTGCACAGAGCCTGCGGGGGTGCTTTAGAACGTTGTGCCATGCTTAAATATGCAGGGGAGCTTAGTTTGGTCTTCATAAAATTTTTGTGTTTTAGTATGAAAAGCAAATGACTGCCGCCGTTTTAAAATCGCTTCACTATAAAATTCCCTGGGCACGTAAGAGGGAAAAAAAGGGGACCAAAAAACTAAAGGGGGGAATGTTGCCTGTTAAAGTCAGGGCCCAAGCGGAAAAAAAAAAAAAAAAAAAAAAAAAAAAAAAAAAAAAAAAAAACGCTGAGAGCCCCAGGTGGAAACTTTATGATAGAGTGTGGAGGTGACGGGGGGAGCCACAGCGAAATGAGGTCAGACAGTGGCACAATGAAAATTCGGGAGGTGGAAAAACAGGACTGGGCCCACGGGTGGACAAGGGAACACAGTGTGGAGTTGTTGGCATCAACAGCAGCAGCAGCAGGGGAAGGTCGGGACGTGGCACAATGACATTCTGGAGAAGGGCAAAAAAAAAGGGAATGGCCACGAGTGGCACAATGACACAGTGTCTAGGTCAGGGCAGAAAGCCACAGGAAGCAGCATGGGGGTTTCGGGACAGTGGCACAAGGACATTTGGAGGTGGAAAAAAACTGGAGTAGGCCACAGAGTGGAAACAATGACAGAGGGGGAGGGACGGCAGCAGCAGCATGAGGTCAGAGAGTGGCACTATGAAATTCGGGGAGGTGGCAAAAACAGGAGTAGGCCACAGAGTGCCCCAAGGGACAGAGAGTGGAGGTCACGGCAGCAGCAGCATGAGGTCAGACGTGGGCAAAAACACATTCTGGAGGGGGAAAAAAACAGGATTTAGGCCCCCAGGTGGAACAATAAAGAGATGGAGGTAAACGGGGAGGAGAAACAGCATGAGGTGAAAGTGGCAAAAAATTGAACAGATGGAGGTCAGGCAAAAGGCCACAGCGATTTTAGGTAGACAGTGGCACAATGCAGAGTGTGGGGTGGGTGGCAATACCTCCCGGGTTTAAAGATGGTTGGGGGCCCAGATGGAGAAAACTGTCGCGATGTGTGGCTTTCAGGCCGGGTGGGGCATCAGAATAGTGGCTGAGGCAGGAAAGTTTAAAACCCAGACTCTTTTTCTCCATTTTTGGGTGAGGCGCCCTGGCTGATGTAGTCTAAAGCCTAAGGCTTTTGGTGTGGGGAAAAATTTTCCTGGCCGATCCACCCCTGATTCATTTGACAAAGGTCAGTGGGTTCCCCTTTTTTCCCCGTGGACAAGCCGGGTTTTCCCCCTTTGGGGTAACGATGGCCCCGCCCCCACTGAACACCCGCTCGGATGCCAAACAAAGGGCCAGGCGGGGACAGTTCCCCACTGCAAACTGGGCAAGTTGGGGCCCCACACATCCATTTTTGGTTTGCCCATTTGGGTCCAGCGGATTTTTTTAACTGGGTGGCAGAGTGCTGCCGAATAGGCACCCCCCTGTTGGTTCAGGGTCTGCTCCAGGTCCTGCTGCTCCCTTGCTGGCATGCCCCCCTTTCCTAGGCTTTTGGGGGGAAGTGTCATCCGTGACCCCAAAATTAGGTTGCTGCTGATGGAGCTGGGTACTGCTCCAAACCCCCCCAAAACCTTCCCCCAGCACCCGCGGCAGTGTATGTGAGGCTGAAAAAACCCCCCGGTCAGACCTGTCAGGGAGGGGAGGGACGATCCCGCCATGGCATGGGCCCCAAATGACTAAGGAATTTCCCTATTAGTATTTGAATTTGTCCCCCCTCTAAATAGCTGGGAAAAAAGGGCTCCCATTTTGGAAACCAGTAGCGAGGGCCAATAGGGTGGAGACCCAGAAGTCAATCCCTCTGAGGTGAGGGGCCCTATTCGGTGTCCTAGCCAGGAAAAAATCAGCATGTGCGGGCCATCTGAACAAGTGACTCCGAGGGGCCCCCTTGCCCCCAAATCCCCACTGTATACGGGCCCCGGCGCTTGGGGGTTCATCTGCCTCGTCTTCCTCATCTCCATTTTCCTCCCCCAGCTGCTCCTGCTTCCTCTATTTGCCCCTTGTGTAGAAAATCATTTCTTTTCACCAGACAATGCTTCTGCTCCTATGTCCTCCCCTCCTCCATTTCAGTCCCCCCCGGGGGTTTATGTGGGCCCCGGGTAGTCGCCACGTCTCCAGTCCCCCCCAGGGCAGTTTTTTCGCATCTGTTCCAGGACAGAAGAGTGGGAAAGCGTTATTCTCCCGTAAACCTGGGGGGTGACAAATAAAGTGACCTCCTCGAAAGGCCTCAACAAAAGGAGGTGTCACGCATGAGCTGCCACTGGCTGACTTCAAAGTTACCAGGGGAGTACTCCTGTCCCCTGGATCTTTAAAAAAACGTTAATGGCCTTTCTCTGGGGCTTTAGTTGGTCCAGCATGTGCAGGTTTGGAAATTCCCAAATGGTGGAAAAATTTGCTATCAGGTGTGTTGGGGGGACGTGCTGCCCTGCACTCGAAAGGGGGGGTTTTTCCCGGCTTTTTAGGGAAAGGGTGAAGTGAAAGCACAGTTTTTTCCGGCCATTTTCAGAATCCTTTTTGAAGTTGGTGGAAGACTTAGGAAACCCTTTTTTTAACCAGATTTTAACATGTGCGCCATGCAGGGCGCATGGGGCCCCTCCTTCCTCGGTGCAGCACGGGGCCCCCATGTTCTTCCCATTGTCCGTCCCCATGGTTCCGATTTGCAGTTGGCGCGCAGAAAACCACCCCACGATTTCTTGCTGCATGCGGGGCAGTTCCTCCCCTGTGTGAAATTCGTTCGCTGAGGCAAGCCAGGTGTAGAACTGCCCTGAAAAACCGCTGTGCCCTTTCACATTTTGGATGATGGAGCAGAAATTGTTTTGGGGGGCTGGTGGGGGGGGTGGTGGAGGAGGAGGAGGAGGCGGACATTGGCGCCCCGGGCCGCGTTGGACAAAGTGGAAAATGAAAAACGGGGTTTTTCCCGTCCCAAATTGTTGGTGTGCCTCGGGGAGGAAAACACATTACCCAGTGGGCCCTTTAAAGGACATGTACTGGCCCCGGGCCGTAGTTACGCTCCCGAGTTCCCCCGCTGCCCTTTCCCTTGGAACAAACCCATTTAAACTCAAGGGGCTGGCCCCCTTCTGTTCTACATATTTATGAAGTGCTTTGGTTTCTGCCTTTTTGGAAAAGAAATTACGGTTGGAAAATCTCCATCTTGGCTCGGCACTTCCCATTATTTTTCTGAACGGGGAAGGTCCACCCCTTTCAAAAAGGGGGGGACCGCAGTGTCAACAACTTGGACAGGAGCACGGTCAAACTGCTGCCCTTAGGGGTGGTTTGGGGCATTTCTGTTGTTTCTTTGCCCAAAAGCCTCGCTGAAGGGGCTGGGCGCCCAAAGAGTAGCGGGAGCAGGAAACATCTGGACCCTGAGTTTAAAGGCAAAAGGGCATCCAGCTCCCTTCGGGAGAGATGGGGTAGGGCCCTTTACGGCTGCAATGGCATGCGTGCTTTCTGGGCGCTGCTTTCTTGTTGCTGCGGGGGGGGGGGCAGGATGGACCAAACCCCCATATGAGCCATGTTTTTCCCAGGCCCCGGATTTGGGGACGCTGCATGTGTTGACGCAGAGCCCCTGGTGCCAACGGTTTGCTCCCTGGCCCGCTTTACTTTTTGCCCCCAGATTCTTTCAATACCCTATTCGGCTCCTCCGGTGGCTTAGAAAGAAAAGGCCACACGGGAGTATCGGGTTTTTACCCCCAACGCTCCAAAAATGAGTGACTTTCTACCGCCGCCCGCCCTTTCCCGAGCCCCCGTGCCGCTACTTTCTTGGACCTGTTGAAGCGGGGTTTTTTTCCCCCCCGGCCGCTTTGGGTCCCGACCCACATGATGTACCCTGCTGACTCCCCGGGGCCCCAAAAAACCCCCCTTTCTGGCTCGGGCCCCTGCCTGTCGCGCAAGCGACGCCCTTTTCCTGACGATGATGAAAACCCCTTTCCCCACCCGGCTCCCCCAAATTTATTTGGCTTCCAAACATCATCTATTTGTGTTTCAAACGTCACGCTGTCCCCATCCCGGTCTTGGTATGCAGAGGGTTACCCCCCACAACCCCTTTAACCCCCCATGCCACTCCCCCCCATCTTTACTTTGCCGCTCTGCAAGAAGCAGGGGATATTTTGGCCCCCTTTTTTTTCGCTGCCCAAATAGCTGCTGGGTGCCCTCCTTTAAATTTTTTCATCCTCCCCTATTTAGTGGCGCTGAGCCCAGGCAACATAGTAGAACTTGGCTGAGGGGAAAAAGGGTGGGGGCAGAGGCGGGTTGAGGGCAGGTGGGGGGCCCCTGACCCGCCCCCCAGGCCAAACCAAATAAGGGGTTTTGTCTGCGTTTCCACCCGGGGCCCCTTGGCTGGGGTTGTCAGTTGGGCATTGGGAGGAAGTGGATGAACCCGTCAACCAATCAAGAACCAAATTGGGGTTTCTGAACAAAAAAACCCCCAAAAAAACGGCCCCTAGATGACAGCTGCAGTTGTGGCCTTTACCCAGGGACCCCTGCTGCGACGTTTTCCCCTTGTTGTGCTGCGGGCCCGGGCCTGGAATGTTTGTGCCTCTCCACTCGCAAAGGGGTATTTTTTGAATATAAAAGCACAAAAAAGGCTTAAATTAAAACCCTTTTTTATGAATTATGCCAAAAAAATTTCTTTTGGCGGTGAAAAAAAAAAGTTTCTTTTATGGTACAACTGCAGAAAAAACGCCTAAATTAACCCCCCGGATGTTAATTTCGCAAAAGGGAAAGAGCAACCAAAAAATTCGAGCTTTGGGAGTGTGTTACAATTTGGCCCTGTTTTCTAGGGTACACAAAACCCAAAACAAAAAAAATTTTAATTTACCCCTTTGGGTTTTGGGAAATTTGGCTAAGGAAAAAAGTATTTTTTGGCGGCAAAGGGGGTTTATTTTTTGTCACCCCTGCAGAAAAACAATTTCCTTTTAAATTTAAACCCCCGGATGTAAATTGGCCAAAAATTGATTAACCACAAATACGAAACTTTGTGGTTTCTTTTACAATTTGGGTGTTTTATTTGCTACAAAAAAGAGAAAAAAAGGGGAAATTTAAACCCTTTGCTTTTTGAATTAGGTTCAGGAAAAATGTATTTTTTTTGGGGGTGAAAAAAACGGTTTATTTTTGTCACCACAGCAGAAAAAAAATGCTTAATTTAAACCCCCGGATGTAATTTTCGCCAAACAATTGAGCAACCACAAACTACAACTTTGTAGCGGGGTTACAAAAGGCGTGTTTTCTACGCTACACAATAAGAGAAAAAAATTTTTAATTAACCCTTTGCTTGTGAATTTTTTCTACAAGAAAAATGTCTTTTTTGGCGGTGAAAAAAACGATTTCTTTTTTGTCACCCCAACGCAGAACAAGTTAATTAACCCCCCGGGTGTAAATTGCGCCCAAAAAAATTGAGCAGCCAAAAATTTAAAATGGTATTTGTATTGTAAAAACGCTGTTTCTTTTAAAAAAATACAAAAGGAAAAAGGCTTAAAACCCCCCTTTGGGTATTCAAAAGTGCTGTGGCAGATAGCCCTTAAAATTTTATATTCAGCTGGATTGGACGCACACTGGACTTCAGATCCAATACCCCAAAAAATCAGAAATTTGGGAAAGTTAAAAAAGAAGCAGTCTCTGGGCAAGCTGAGACACCCCCCCAAAAAACGTGTATAAAAAAACAGTTTTCAGTAAGGGGCTATTACAAGCGCGCGGCAGACCTTTCCCCAGTCGTACAGTGAGAGCGTATGAGCTCCCCGTGTTCGCGCCCGGGCTTATATAGTGCGGTGACGTACAGGGAAACCCGGGCCCGGGCTCTGAATTTGGTTCATAATTTAAATGTCTTTAAACTTGGGCCCCTTTTTTCCCCCCCAGACTGCTTTTCCCCATGGGAAAGGATGTGCTCGCAGCCATTTTATCCAATTTAAAAGAAACTTCGTTCACCCGGGAAATCCCGCAAACTTGGGTTCGTTTAGAACCGAAGTTTTCCTTTAAAATTTTAAAAGAATTCCACTTTGTTAGAAAACAATTGCCCATCTCTACTCCTTTTCCCTTTAGGGGGATGTGCTGGACTCCTGAAAAGGGGCATGCAAGGGGCCCCCGGTCGGGATATAACCCCCGTTTTTAAAAACCCTTCTGTTTCCCCCTTACAATTTTTTATATATATATTTATAATATATATATATATATATATATATAATATATACCTTTTTAAAAGCTTTGCCGTTATAACTAGTGTTGAGCGATTACGTTGGCCATCGACTTTGGTCGATGGTCGATAGTCGACCATCATCGACAAAATATTCGATGGTCGATGGTAGATTATGATCGTGACCCTTAAATTTTTTTTGGGGGGCAACAAAAACCTTCATTCTTACACCCAAAAAAGGGCTTTGGGGAAACTGGAAATTTAAAAACCACAACGTTTAAAAGGATAGTTTCACATCTTAAAGGGAAAAAACCCCTTTGGTTATAAAAGCCACAGAAAAAAAATCACAGGGCCATTCACTATCCCCGGGCCGGACCACAGATGAACCTTAAAAACCCGCATCACCCCGAAATTAAAAAATGCCAGAAGGCAGTTGATTTTTTTTAACCATTTTTACTTGGAAATGGGGGCATTGAATATCCCCGTCCTGGGAAAAAAGCATGAGCCCCAAACCCCGCATGCCCCCAATTTAAAAGGGGCCCCGGGAAAAAAGGGGTCTTTCAACCACTATTTTTGTTTCAAATGGAATTTTACTATCCCCGTTCCCCCTGGGGCCACAGCAAAGAGTCCCAAAACCCGGGATGACCCAGATTAAAAAGTGCCGGGAAAAAAGGGGTCTTTCAAACCCCCATTTTAGTTTCACTGGACATTGACTATAAACCCGTCCTGGGGGAAAAGCATTTAGCCCCAAAAACCCGCGTAACCCCCGATTTAAAAAAATTTCCGGAAAAAGGGGTCTTTCAACCACCCTTTTAGTTGAACTGGACATTGGGCTATCCCTTTTCCTGGGCACAGCATGAGCCCCCAAAAAAAGCATTACCCCCCGATTAAAAAATGCCGGAAAAAAGGGGTTTTCAACCACCAAATTTTTGTTTCACTGGACATTGACTATCCTGTCCTGGGGGAAAAGAAAGATCCCCAAAACCCGCATGACCCCCGATTAAAAAGTGCCAGAAAAAAAGGGGGTCTTTCAACCACCATTTTTTGTTTCACTGGACATTTTACTTTACCTGTCCTGGGCCCCAGAAAGAGCCCCAAAAACCCGCATGGGCCCCAGATT
>JAODAL010050797.1:0-27138 GCA_025379985.1 Phyllomedusa bahiana | reverse complement strand
ATTTTTGGGGGGGATGCTTTTTTAAAGGGCCCAGGCTGTGGTACAAAACGGGGATAAAAAATGGTCTGTGATTTTTTTTCTTGACTTTTATAACCTAAGGGGTCTTGCCAAAGATTAGAAACGTATCCATTTTGACTGTTGTGGATTTTAAATTTTCAGCTTCTCCACCTTTTTTGGGTGTAATAATGAAGGTTTTGGGCTCCCCCCATGGGATTTTAAAGGGGTTTTTTCGCGCATAATCGATGTCCCACTTTCGAAAAACCTTATCGATAGGGGCCCCAATATCGACTATCGATCGATTCGAAAAGCCAACCCCAATCGTAAACCCACTAGCCCATGACCAAACATTTTACGAATGCCCAAAAGGAAAGATTTAACCCAACTGCACTAGCCCAATAACCCCAAGGATTTTAAGGGGGGCAATTTGGGAGGGTTTCTAAAAGGAAGCCCGCTGTCAGTGCTCTTCCCTTTTAAACCCACGGGTACACACTTGAGGCAAGCTTCAGACACCTTTGCTTAAAAAATCAGGGCGGGTACACCAGTCGTTAAAAGCCATTTATGGGTTTTGCCCACTCCCAAAATGGGCGCCTCTCTCTTTGGGCCCTTTCCCGAGCAGCCTCTGGTCCTAATGCATGGGGATAACAATTTTTGGGGTCGTGCTGAAACCTTCGTTTGGGTAATTTAAAAGGGCCCGGCCCAGGAGCCCCGGGAAAAACACTCAGCTTACCCACTGCCTAAAACAACTTTTGCCCCCCCTGAGCCCGGGCTGTGTTTTGCAAATCGGGGCAACCCATCCCGGACCCTCTCCCAAATCGCCACTGTTTTTCCCCAACACCATGGGAATCCCAGATCCCCACTCCCACTTGAGGGGGTTCACGCCCGGAAGCGGGGAAATTTTGGCAAAGTCAGGCTTTTTAGTGGTCCCCCAATTTTTCCTCATCAATGCGGCAGGATGGGTAGTCTGCGGGGGAACCCGATAGAGGGCATCGGCATTCCCTTTTTTTTTCCTCCCTGACCGGAATTTAAATGGGGAATTGGTTTTTTAAAGAGTTTTTCCCAAACCCCTTTCCTCTGCTCAGGGCCCCAAAAGCTTAGCTTTCCCTCCACATGCCCCCAAAGGGGTTTTTGGTTGTCGGGCCCATGACAGTCCCTTTTGCCCCTTTGTCAGGTACTCTGCGAACCTTTCAGCCCATGGCCCACACCGGGGCAAACATTCCCAAACCCTTAAAGGACCCTATAAATTGTAAAGGTTTCCCTCTGACTCCCCAAGGCCCGCGGGCATAGGAAAATTACTCTCTCTCGCCTTCCCTTTAAAAGGGGGACACCCACACCCCCCAAACCCATGAAGATTTCATCATTTATACAGAAAAAAAAGGGGGTGTCAAAACCGGCAAAAGGCCAAAAATTGGAGTTTGGTCACCCGCCTCTTTAAACCGGGGCTTAAAAAGGGCCTTTTGCTCCCAGGTCCCCCAATAGGGGGATTCTTTGGACCCCCGCAGTACCCAAAGGGTAACTAATTTAAGGGCCCTTCAATGAGCGAAACGGGGAATAAACCCTTTTTGGGTTTAATACCAGCCAGTCCAGGAATGCCCGAAACCTCCTTTTTAAACTCCCCCCGAGGCCAGTTTTGGTTTCCCCACCTTACGGGGGGTGGGCTGTCCCCCTTCCGAAGTGCCCAAAATGACCCAATTTACTCTTTTTTCGCTGCTGGAAGACTGGCATTTTCCTTTGGCTTGTTCTTAACCCCAATGGTCTCGTATCTTTCCAAACCCCGGGCCCCCATTTTCTAAAGGAGGGTCGTCAAAGGGAATTCCCGAACACCCCACATCGTCCGGTAGATCAGCACCGACTCAAAGTTAAGATCCTCTAAAAGTTTTTCCATCAGCCGCGGGAAAGTCCTGGGTGGGTTAAAAACCCAAACGGCTCCGTTTGGGAACTAAAAAAAGTCCCATAGGCAAAAATGAAAGTTTGGTTTTTGGGCCCTACCCCTTCCAGCCACTGGTCCCTGCCAGTACCGCTGGCCGGGTTCGAGGGTGGGAAAAAAAACTTTGCAGGGGCCTAGAGGGGAACAGCGACTCTTCAATCCGCGGGAGGGGATGGGTTGTCACAAATAGCCCTGGGCATTTAGCTTCTTGTATTTTACGAAAGAACCTGAGAGCCCCCATCTTTTTTTTCGCCCCCAAAAAAAAACGGAGGCGGCCCGGGGAAACTTTACTCCTTGAATCCCCCCCGTTTTTTCCCAGCATGCTGGCCCCCAATGTTTTTTCTTTTCCCCTGGTACATTTTGGGGGGAAATTTGTGGGTACCTTTTCCCTTTTGATGGGTGGGAATGGGCCTTGGGGTTTCATGCCGATTTTTAGAAGCACCCCCGAAGTCTTCTTTAATGTCTCGAGAACGCCCCCGGGAAAATTTCCCAGGGGTTATTCCAGCACCCTGTTTTTTTGCCCGGGAGTCGGGACCGCGGTAAATTCCCCCATTGAGCCTTTAACACTGGGGGGCCCTTCCCAAACCCCCGCCGCCCGGGGGCATCGTCTTCGGGACGCCCACTGCAAAGGGTCCAGGCCGCCCATTTGTGGGGCCATACCTAAAGTCCTCTTGGGGCCCGGGAGATATCTTCTCCAGGAACATGGATTTGGCAAAGTGGGGGTATTTGCGGGAAATGGTCAACTTGCTGTCCGGGAGGTTGAGATCTCATGGGTACACATCCCTCTCCACAGTGGCAAGGCCCGAGATTTCCACTGGGTCGGTTCTGTGGATCTTCCCGTGAAAAATGGGTTTAACCAAGACTTCACAGGGCCCCTTCAACCCTTTCCCTCTGGTTCCCACCCGCATCATTTATTTTTTTCGTTCCCTGGCCGGGGTCTTGATCGGGGCTCTCCCGCTCCTTTCACGTTTCCCCAAAGGGGCGGGCCGGGTGTGGGGGTTTTTTCTGCGACTGCAGCTCCCCCACCAATTTGGGGGCCTTTTGAGTGGGGGTTTGGGGGGCGTGGTGGGGCCCCGCTGGGCCCAAAATTTTTGGGCCCCCCTTTGGCATAGAGGTGGGGGCCAGGTCTCGAAAGCATGTTTTAATCCCAGGATCACATCCCCCCTCCCCTCTTGGATGGGTGATCCACCACACAACTCCCTTCTTGCCCAAAGTCTTGTCCAAACAGTCGGGCCTGCATCCAAAAATTTCCCTTGTAAAATCCAGCTCACCAATTTTTGGCTGCCGTCACCTAAAATTTCGCTGCCAACTCCGGGCTCCATTTTGTCCCGAAGTTCTTCAAAGAAATCCAAAGGGGAATTTAGGGGACACTCTGAAACCCCGTAAACAACTAGGAAAAGTGCACCCTTTTTGCCTTTTTAGCTCGCTTCCATAACAGGGCTACCTGGGTAAAGATTGTACTCCCTCGCGCAAGGTCTTTGGTTTTTGTTGTCCCGCCACAAGGGGCGCCCCGCCACTGCGGCGGTTTGGTTTGTTTTAACCCCCGGGTCTGCCCCTTTCACGTTTTGCGGGCACTCTCTGGCGATGTGGCCATACTGTTGACAAGGGCCCCGCAGAGGGGGTCCCTATACCTCTTTCCACCTGGTTGGGCCTCTTGCGGGAGGGAAACCCCCCTGTGGAGCTGATCTGAAAGGGGGCTGTGGGGAAACCGAAGTCACTTCTGGAACTTGTGGGCATTTGCCCCATCTGGGACACCTCAAGCCGAAGTTCTTCAACTCTGCTCGTTTAAAGGCCCTGGACCACATCTGTTAAAGTTCTGCGTCCCTCTGTTTCCTGCTTGCTTTGGGACTACTCACAGCCTTTTTCCCCTACGGGCATGGGTTCCCTTCCCTCTTACAGCGCTAAGTAGACACTGAAAAAAGTCAGGTCAGCCGTCATTTCGGGTCAAACTCCTGCAATTTGTCCCGTAACCCCTTTTTGGGGATTAGCCCCAAAAAGCGGTTTGGTTGTAAAAATGTTTTAGCTTCTCTAAACTTTATAGGGGCACTGCTAGAAAAGTTTGGACCGTGTTGCAGGTGTAAAAACCCAGTACCGAGGGGGAGGTTTTTTTCCCGGGAAAACAGCGAAAGTCACGGACAAAGGGAAAACAACTCCCAAAACCAGGCCCCAAAAAACGGTTTGGGGTTTTTCTGAATTTTCTGGAAAACCCAAAATGGTGGAAAGATCCCCCAAACACAAAATTTTCCCAAAAAATGGGAAACCCCGGGGGCCCGTGCTGCACAGCGCGCCCCCAGGAGTGTTTCCTCTGGAATGCCCGGGGAACTTTACCTAACTGTGGGGGTTTAGAAAGGCCCATAACCCCTTACCTTCTTAATACCGGGAATTTTACCAAGGGAAAAAAATTGTGGGAAAGGTGACAGCTGCAGGGGGGTTCGTGGGTGGGAGCACAGAGCTTACCCCGGTTAAATGATTTTCCCCCTTTCCCTCCCCAAAAACACAATTTCGACACAATTTTTTCCCCCACAAAATGAACCGGTTTTATTTGCTAATGGTGCAAATAAATAAACTCTCCAAGTCCTGAACAGGGGATGTATTTGGGGAAAACCCCCTTTGGCCTGTAACTGGCCAAATAACCCAAATAACCAAACAAAGGCCTTTCACCGTCCCCGAGCCCGTTGGGATTTCACGGGATCCGCAGAAGGGACCTTTAAAAATGGCCGGGAATTCCTGTTTTCAGGGGCAGATGGATGGAATGGGGTGGTCCCGGGCAACCGTCCTTTTCCCCATCTTGGCAGGGTTGTCCTTCCCTTTCCCAGGAGTTCCCCTCTCTCCCTAACGATGGCGTCGTATAGACAGTCGGGGGTCCCCCTGTCCCTGGAACGATGTGAAACCTGGCTCCTTTAGTCAACTGTCTTCCCGTTCTTTCCCCAGAATTCAGCCCGCTTTTCAAAATGGCTTTCTACATGGCCATCTTATTTCCATGTCCCCCATTTTCTTTTTAAATGGAAAACCCGGACAGTAAACGGCTCTTGTGGCCAAAAAATAGAATAAAAAATAAACTTTTTTCAAGGGAATTTTGGATTTTGCTTGGAAAACACAGGGGGGGCTGGGCCCCACTATCCCCCACAGGTTTTATGACATATTTTTCTGGTTTTTTTGGTTTAACTTAGCCTGGACATGTTATCCGGCCCCCTGTAAAAATTTACACTGAAATTTTTAATTTTAAAAACACTGTTTATATTTTTTAAAAAACAGTTGTGTATATTTTTAATGTAACCAATTTTCTTGTTTTTGTTCTCCAGTTTAACCCTAATCCTACTCCATGTTAATATAATCACAGACTTCAAACACGGCCTTAATTATTGACAAGTAGGAAGGCGTTTAGCTGCCTGTCGAGCTCCACATAGACCCTCGGGGAACATGAAGTGGGGGCAGGACAATTATTATAGAGTAGCATAGCTTGATGTCACAGTTTCACATTCATTATTGTAGAGTGTGATATGAAATAATGATTATTTCTATTATATTACTATTATTGTGCAGTATATGAGGGTTTATGATGATCTTTTATTTATGAATAATTATATAATTCAAAAATCATATTATTATAAATGATATGAAATTATAAAAATTTTTTAATATACTACTGTTATTATTAGTATATTATGGTTTTGATTTAATTATTATATGGTATATTATGGAATGATTATATAGTTTGATAAAATTTTTTTTATTATTATACAGCTGATAAAAATATAATGATGAATTGTTATAATTTTTTTTTTTATAATAGAGTACATGTTACCATATTAAAGAACTACACTTCTGAAAAAAGTAATCAGTGCCAATAAAACCTTTTATATTTTTGATGTCCTAGTAATGGCCATCGTGATGTATTCTTTAGTAAAGTTTAATTTTCTGACATTGATACATTTACCTTACAAACCAATTTATTTCGCTTTTCTTGCATTTAGTTGCTTACCGTAGACACCTCCCAATAAACTGTTTACATCCTATGTTAAATTGCTGTATATACTCGAGTATAAGCCGAGTTTTTTAGTACAAAAAATGTGCTGAAAAATCCCCCCTCGGCGTATACTCGAGTCACTGTCGGTGATCGGCCGGGCCGGTGATGACCGGGCGCTGACAGGGACGCTTCAGCTATATGTGATCCTCAGGGAGCGCATAAACTGAAAGCCGAGTACAGCCGACAGCATCCGGGCACTGCCGTGGCCCAGGCGCTGTCGGCTATCTCTTCACTTGTATGCGACTCCTCCGTAGCGCATACAGGTGAGGAGATACCACTGCGGAGCAGAGACCGAGTGCTCCCTGCTCCGCAGTGGACTCCGGGCGGCAGCAGACTCGCGGCTGTCCGGAGCTTCCGGCACAGGCAGCAAGTGTCATCACGCTGCGTGCGCGACCTGATGACATCCCCTGCCTGTGCCGAGAAGATGGAGGAGAGCGCGCGGGAGGCGGAGCAGCGGGGAGCGAGGTAAACGGGTTTTTTTGGTTTTAAAACCCTGCCTTTACTTGCCTATAGCCTGCCTAGGGGGACTTATGCCTGCCTATAGCCTGCCTAGGGGGACTTATGCCTGCCTAGGGGGACGTATTACTCCTATAATGACCTATACCTGCCTATAACCTACCTAGAGGGACCTATACCTGCCCATAGCCCGCTAGGGGGGACTTATACCTTCCTATAGCTTTCCTAGGGGGACGTATACCTGCCTTTAACCTACCTAGGGGGACCTATACCCTGCCTATAACCTACCTAGTGGGACTATATCTGCTTATAACGACCTATACTCGCTATAAACCTGCCAAGGGGGACCTTTACCTGCCTAGAACCTGCCTATGGGGGCAATTACCTGCCTTAGCCTGCCTTCTTTGGGGACTTATAGCTGGCCTATACCTGCCTTCTAACGACCTATACCTGCCTATAACTTGCCTGAGGGGGACATTAAACGGCCTATAAAGCCTTAACCTGCCTATGGGGGACATTAAAATGCCTATACCAGCTTATATCGGCCTATGGGGGACATTTTAACTGCCTATACCTGCCTATGGGGGACATAAAACTGCCTTTATCTGCCTATAAATTTTATTGGTATTATTTTTATATTTTAAAATTCACCAGTAGCCGCTGCATTTTCCACCCTTAGGCTTTACTCGAAGTCAATAAGCCTTTCACCAGTTTTTGTGGCAAAGTAGGTGCCTCAGCTTATACTCGGGGTCGGCTATATACTCGAGTATATACTGCGTAATCTTAGGTAAATATTGTTATAGTTTTTTTTTATTATTATAGAGTTTTGTTACAGTATCGCCATATTTATTGTTCTTTTGCCTGCGTCGCATGAAGTGAATAAACAGACAGACAGTGTTTGGATGACAGCTAAATTTATATCAGAGTGTTAGACGCCTGGTTAGTGGGTCTGGCAGACATTTGTACAAGGGGAAATTGTTTTTAGGCCTCGTTCACATATGGCCTTTTTGACGCGGTAATCTGCTGCGGTAATAGGATTTTGCCCCGCAATACGCGGCGCAGGCCGTTGCAGCGGGGCGTGGGGGGAGGGGCGGCCAGGTCGCCGGCACGATAGGGACTGTCTTTATCTACGGTGCGCGTACACGCCGTAATTAATTCATGTCACTTTCTCCCAGTGGCGGTTCGTCGTTGAGCATCGAGGCGTGTTGTCGGGAGTTGGTGGGGGTTGTGAGTTGGTTGTGGTGGAGATGGGAGCGAATGGAGAGTTTGGAGAATGTGGAGAAGGATTGGAGAATTTTTTTTATTCGGTGGATTGGAGTGGGCAGAATGGAAGGTGGGAGTGTGGAGGTGGATTGGATTTGGAGTTGGAGGTGGTGGACTAGGTTGGTGGGGATGGATGGAGTGGTGTGGAGATGTGGGGTGGTGGTGTTGGTGGGGGGAGTATGGTTTGGAGAGTGGATGGATTTTGGATTGGGATGGATTTGGTGGAGAATTGGTTGGAATTTGGTGATTTGGTGACTGGTGGAGTGGAGATGTTGGAGGGATTGCTGGTTGGTGGAGTGGGGGTTTTGGAGGTGGAGAATTGTGGTGAATTTTTGGCTGTCGGTTTGGATGGATTGGATGGATTTTTGGTAGCTTTTGGAGGAGTGGGGACGAATTGTTGGAGAATTTTGGAGGATGGAGAAATGGTTTTGTGTGATGGGAGATTGGTGGAGTGTATTTTGGATGGTGAGATTGGGGACTGGATGGAGAAGGAATTGTGTGGAGATGGGATTGAATTGTGGAGCTGGATGGAGTGGAGAAAGTTGGAAGAAGAGATGGTTTAGGTTGGAGAAATAAGGAAGACTGCTGTGATGTGGAATTGGAGATTTTTTGGTGGTGGTGGAGGGATTGGAGATGGATTGGAGAATTTGTGGATGGGAGAATTGTGGAGAGAAGAATTGTTTATTGGATTTGTTGGTTGGAGATGTTATGCGAGATTTTTTTGGATCTCGGAGTGTGGAGAATCCGAGGTGTGTGTGGTTGGAGAAATGGGTTGGTTTTGTGGGATGTGGAGAATCTGTGGTTGGAGGAATGTTGGAGAATTGGTAGATTGTTGGAGTGGAGATGGAGTGGGTGGGTTCTTGGATTGGAGAATTTTGTTGGTGTTGGGGATTTTGAGATGGAGAGAGTTTGGGAGTTTGGTTGGAGCAATGGATGAAGTATGGTATGTGAGCATTGTGGGGAGAATTTTTTGGAGTGGAGAATCGGGTTGATGAGCTTGGAAGTGGATTGGAGAGAGATGGAGAATTGGTGAGATTGGTGTTGAGTAGATGGAGATTTGTTTGGTGGAGATTTGGAGTTTTGGGTGGATTGAGTTTTGGTTTGTGGAGATGGTTTGGAGTGGAGAGGAGATTTGGTTGCTCTTATGTTTGGAGATTTGGCGTGTTGAGTTTGGAGATGGGTGTGTTGTTGAGAGATTGTTCATTTTTGGTTTGGAGTTTGTGTTGTGTTTTTTAGGAGAGTCTTTCTGTGGAGATTTTTGGATTTGGAGTTGGGAGGTTTTTGTTTGGAGATGGTTTGGATGATGAGTTTCTGGATTTGGATATGGGAGAAGTGGCCTGGAGAATGGCTGGACTGGATTGGCGAATGTTGTGTGAGAAATTTGGAGTGTGTGTGGAGATTGTATTAGGAGAATTTCTTGGGATTACGTTGTGGATGAATCTTGGGTGTTGGAGTTTGGTGAGGGGGGAGTGGACGAGTTCGTTTGGGAGTGAGATAGGAGAGAGAGATTGCATGGTTTGGACAGATGTTGGAAGCCGGTGGTAGTGTCAGAGAACTTTGTTGGTCACTGGATGTGTTGGGAGATACTGGATGGGATATGGAGTATTTGGAGATTTGGATGGCTTGGTTGCAGTAATTGGAGAAGTGCTGTTGGTTATTTGTGATTTGCTGGGGAGAGCTTTGGTGTGGTTGGAGATTGTATATGGCGGTGGAGAATTTGGACGAAAGGAGCAATTTTTGGAAGAGAATGCGATGGTTTGTTGGAGTAGATGGAGGATTTGGAGAGGATTTTTTATTTTTTGGAGACTTTAGTTGTTTGGTGGTAGTGGAGATGTTTGTTTGTCTGGAGATTCGGGTGGCATTGGATTTGGTTGTGGAGATAAGATGTCTGGAGAGATCACCATCGGTTTGTTTTAGGAGACGGGGGTGCATTACTTTTTTGTGAGAGGGTGGGTATATATTGATGTGAGATTGTGGCACTGGTGAGATAATTTTGTTGAGAATTAATTTTGGTTCGGTGAGGTGTGATTGGCAGAAATGGAGATGATGGAGTTTTTGTATTGGTGAATGGAGTATTGTTGGACGTAGTCGGATGGTGGCTGCTTGGATTTTTTTGTTGGTTTTGGCTGGCTAGCGAGGGGAATGACTTGTTTGGAGAGAGTATTTTTGGAGTTGGAGAAACAGGCGAGTGTGAGATGCTGGCAGTAGGTGGATGAGAGGAATGCAGAAATTGGCTATGCGGAGATTCGGAGTGGCAGTGGTGGTTGTGGTGGATGGTGGTGTTGGTGGAGGTGGTTGGATGGAGTTGTGGTGGAGAATTTTTATTGGATTTTTTGTTTGTTTGGTTTTGTTTCTTGTGAGAGTGGAGTGGATTGGATTGTGGTTTTGGAAGAGTGTCTGGTGTGCTGGTTGAGATTTGGGTTTTGGTGTGGGATTGAGTGGTGGGAGTTGGAGAATGGAGAATCGGAATCCACAGTTCTTATGAGAAATGTGGATTTACCGTAGTTACTGGGACGGATTGGAGGCCCCACGGTACTGCAGCGCAAATACGGCGCGCAGTATTGATCCAATCAAGTCCCACGATAAGCGTGTGAATGAGGCTTTAAGCTGTCATCGAGCCTAGATAGTAGGGGAAAAACAAGCTATTTGTCCTTCATGTTAAGGATACAGGGTGACGGTCACAGATCCTGTTCATGGATCTCTTCTCAAAGAAGCATGCTCAGTTTGGCTTTATTATACCAGGCATATTGTTTTTTTCTCTGTCAGACACTAAGACCCTCAGCAGGTGCTCTAGGGTACAACTTTCCGGGAGAAGCTGTGACAACTGTTATTTTTTTGTTTTGTTTGAGTAAGTTCATAAGACATTAGTATTACAATGATCCAGGCATGGTGCTTAAGGAGCTATGGTTATCTGATCATTTTCCTAAATATTCTATGACTGTATACTATTTAGCGCAAAGTGAATGTTGTCATTGAACCACTGTTTTGGCTTACTATTAGTGACTTACACGCAATATTGGAAAAATGCAGATAGGTATCATGTTATATCCTAGATGCATTCTGTTCAAATAACGTAACAAAGTCAGCTTCTGCTTCATTTGTTTTCTTACATATTAATTGCTCTTTCTTTAGGGATTGAATGACATTTAAGTAACTTAATCTATTCTAGACTGAGCTTCATTTTTGTCATAGTGATAATTAATTGTCTCAAATAATTAGAGAGTAGCAAATAAACAAATTTTAAGAACATTTTTTTTTACCAAACATCAGGTATATGAAGTAGATGATTAGAATTAGTACATCAAATAGGACTATTTTACAAAACTTGTGATTGTGAATAAAGAATTATGATTATCATACTTTAATAGGGTTTTGCACGATGTAATGGTTGATGTGGGATCTCTCCATAAAGAATGGGTATTTAATCACTCTTTTCTAAATATATGTGATTCAAAAAGTGAAGCGACTCTGAGCTGCCACCGCGCATTTCCTAGTACCCCTTAGTTACTGAAGCCTTGCCATTAGACACAACCAGAGGATGCGGTGACAGGCCCGGGCGCTCGCATAAAACCACTTCTTTATTGTTGACAGGGAAATATGTCATGCAGCTTCATGCGTGGTCTTGTGGAGAAAGTGCTCATGTGTATGAGCGTGTGTCGTGTACTAGAGTAATAAATACTGTTGTGTAGAATAGTAATTATTGATGTTAAATTTTTGAGGACGCTCCCTTATCCTCACTCTGTCTGCTCCACCCTCTCCTCCCACTCACCCGCTCTGCAGCCTGTCATGCTCTATGCATGATTTGTCTTTATTTTCTACTCTATGTGCTGATAAGTGAGGTAAAGTTAAACTGATCGTCCTGGCAAAACCCTCTTTAAAATATCAGGGTGTTTACTAACTGTATATTGGAATGTCGCTTTTTGAGAACATAATGAATGTAATTTTTTCCTTAAAGAAAGTTATGTGAGAGAGTATACATCGTTCGACTGGATTATTTACTGGCATCTTCGCTAGATTTCGCTATATTTTATTCAGTTTGGACTGTTAAGCAGAGCTGAAAGTGTTTATTTTACTTTATGCGGTGTTTCTGATCTTCTGTACATTGTGTTTGAACTGATAGTGTATAGATCTACAATAAGGTTTATTTCTACAGTCCTATATAAAGACATCACCTATTGAACAGGAACAAAGAATCATTTTAATTGAGCAGGAAAAGACTTACCAACTAGTGCATTGAGTTCTGCTCAATGCATTCTTTTCTTTATATTTTTTACGTTTTGATGTAGAAGACCGGTTTGTCTCTGTCAGGTTTACATCTAATCTTACTACTGGATTTTCCTGAACTCACAGACCCGCTGGAATATTTTCAAAGCATCCTACTATTCTTTACAGTAAGTTATATATTTTCGACGCATTGATCTTAACCATTAACCCCATGCTTATTTTCAGATTGTGCCCTCTTGTTCTTGTCGTGTTAGTTTTGATTATCCCAGACACCTCACTTCCTATCCCTTATTTTAGTGTCTTTAAATATTTTAGAGGTAATCGATGTCTATGTCTCCCCCCCACTTTTGTCCTCTGCTCTTCTTCCGCATAAGTGTGCAAGAATCTATGGGTCTAATCACTGTAATCGAAATTTGGCACCTGACATATTGCCAAACTTTCATGTCGGCATTATAATGGTCATAGCAATGCTCTGATTTATGAACCTCGACTCTTATTGGGTAGCGTCATAAGTAGGAGCTGTCTAGCGACTTGGTTACCATTTTTTTTTTTTTATTATGCGCTCAGATATGAACCACTTTTGAAATAAGCTGGAATACTCTGTTCAGCAGTATACGCCTAGCCGAATTTGCACACAGCGATAGCTATAAATCTGATACGCTCTGTACGGTTTAGTGCGCTCCGGCCTCCCCCTAAGCTCATTACATAAGTGCCATGGCGCGCCATCTGTAACATGCAATGCTGACCTATTGGTGTTTGGGTGAAAGATTATGCGCTGAAGTCGACAGACACGGCGGTTTGCGCCGAAAGGTTGGCCTGACATAATACGCCGCTTTCTGACACACAGCCCACCGTTATAATTCCCCCCAGATGTTGTTACATTTCTGCTTCGGTCTTATTAGTTTCTATGAGAGTGGCATCGCACAAGTCTCTCGCTTCATCCTAGGTTATACGAACTGAGCTCTAGCACTTTCTATTCTGCCTGGCCTCACTGGTGGCTTCATTATGATAGCACGTTAGAAATCAGGACCTTTCTCTATGTCACTCGTGTAGAGAATGCAACTCTTCTCCCTATAAGAGTGCATTATTTCAGACAGTGGGAGAGGACATTTACGTAAAATTGCTAGTTTTTCCAACTTGTTTTGATCCTCTTTAAACCTAGTATTAATTCAAAATAAGTCTACAGCTGTAAAAATCATTGTGATACCGAGGCTGTGCATTAATTGCAGAACTTTTGCGCTCTGTTAAATGTGTATAAAGACTATTTTTTCTACATTGGTGTTGTACTGCTGTCTGCGGTGTGGTTTCCCTTGCCTTTTCCTTCTGTGCTTTTCCTCCGACCGCGCGGTTCGCCTTGCTGGGCGCACCCCCTGTGGCCTCCCCCCGTGGATTGTTTGCCGCAGCTATCGTTGGTCGCGGTGGCGCCGCCTTGGCATCCCGCCGGGTTCGGTAGTCCGATGGGTCCGCAGCACTCAGAGACGTCACCCTACGACCTCGTTTCCTGGTATCCTTTGCGGCGAGGCGCGCGGGTGCCCATTCCCTAGGGTCGCGCAGTGCGCTGTTCTTGGAGATTTAAAGGTCCAGCGCCTGGTAATGCCTAATTGCACGGGCGCTCTTCCCTATTAAGGTACGCTCCACAATCACTCTTGCTGGATCTATGTTGCCTGTGCCTTAGTATAAAAGAGTTCCAGTGTATTCTCGCCTTACCGTGTATCCAGACCTCTTGCTACGTTTCTCGACTCGAACCTCCTGCCGCCCTGCCTGATCATCCCTGCCTGTTCCACGATACACGAACCATTGCCACCAGCCTTGACCCTTTACTGCCTGCCCACGACTTTGATTTTTTGACTATGACTCTGCATTAAACCACGCTGCACCTGGCCGCTCCATTGCAAGCAGTCACGTCAGGGTAGTAGCGAACTGGTAGTCACGCCGCGTAAAGTATATCCCGCCTTGGCGGGTGGGGCTCTGGTGAATACCGGGGGCCTACTTAGGACTCCGACTCCTGGCATGGCTTAGCTCCCTAGCTATCATCGCTTGTGGTGGTCTAGAGGATCCACTACCAGCCGTTACAGTTTGATCCCAGCCATGGCTCGGCAAGGTTGCCCCTGCCAAGTCCTCAAGAACATTGTTCGCCCAACAGTAGCAGGCAGATCGCGCAACTCAAGCACAGCCCAGAATTGGGTCCAGACTGTTCCGCCATGATGACGCTATTCTGGCCTCCCAGCGCAGCAAACCTGGCCTCTTCGCCTGGTGGTTCCATCTCTCCTGCCGTCTGGTGGCAAAACACGTTGGATCCGATAAGCTTCGGCTTCCTCTACCATTCCAAGGTTCGACGGGGACTCGAAAGCCTCTGCAGAGGCTTTTATTACGCAGTGCTCATGCAAGTGGAGCTGATGGCTCCGACCAGTTTCCCACTCGAAATGGCGGAAGGGTGGCTTTGTGGTGGAGGTGCACTGCTATCCGGGAATAGCACCTGGCCTTGGGGAAAACTACCCTTTGGGACCGGAATGACCCTGTGTGGAGTCCGCAGAGCTACAGGCGCGTCTCTTCGTGTAATTTAAGCAGCGTTTTCGAGGATGGCAGCGCGAGTTCGCTTCTGCGGGATAGACGGCGCTCTTGAACCTACGCCAAGGGGACTCCTCCGTAGGAGACTATGCGGAATGACGCCGCTCTCTGCGCCACATTCAAGAAGGCCCTGTCGAGCAGAGTAAAGACGTCCACTTGCAGCTAGAGATCTCCCATTTCTTTGGCGAACTTATCCAATTGGCCACGCGCTAGGACGTGCGTTTCACGGAGAGACAGCAGGAGCTCCGGCCAGTGAGCGTGACTCGGGCACAACCCTCGCCGTCGACCCGGCTGGCCCCCCGTGTTCCAAAGGTCTCGCTGCCTGCTCCACGTTTTCCTCCGGAGGACCCATGCAGGCTGCCGCGGGCCCACTTTTCGGCAGGAAGAGGCACTGTCCCGCCGTCCCGGTATGGATGCTACCTATGCTCTACTGCGCCTAGCATCCGGACCCAGTCCTGTCAGGGAGTTTGTCCCAGCATTGGTCCTCAGCGGCTCCGCGAAAACGCTGACGCACCTAGCTTGCTCTGTAGGAGAGGTGTCCTAGGTGCTCAGTCTTCCTCCTCCAAACTGAGACTGTTGCAGCCACGTGGATTTGTTTATGTTTAACTAACGACGGAAGCTTGTGGTCTATCTTTCCCGGGCTCTCTGGCCTTCTCTGGACACTCGGCTTCCGACTCTGTGGCGAACTTTATCTCAGTGCCTACCTGTGCTGTCTCGCTATCGCTTTGCCAGTAATACGACTGGAAAAGCCCGTGGCCTTTCATCCGTCAGTGGGGAGTTCTCTCTAGCGTACGTCTCATTTTCAGTTCTATGTCAACCCGTGCCTGATGCCATCCGTGTAGTGGGTACCTCACAATTATAGGAGAATGATGATCTTTCCTTTCAGATGTCCCTGCCTCTCGTGCTTCTTCGTGCGATCCTGTTGGGGCCGTACCCGCCTGGTCGTTTGCTCAACGTCATGCCCTACGCTGATTGGAAGGACAGGCTGAAGTACCTGTCGTTTGCGGGATTCGGCATATTTAATTTGTCTATTGTTCCTGTTTAGTTTTCGAGTGTCCTGTGGATCGCTGTCTTTGGTGGCATCCACTGCCCTTGGTGTCATCTCTCCTCACCAGTTCGTTTCCATCAAGTCTTACAAGTCTGAGCAGTAGTATCAGGATTTTGGTGATTGTATTCTCAGAGAAAACTAGGACTGATTGAAAGTATCCGCCCAATTTCGGTCCACGCATGACGATGCCCCTATTCGACCTCCTTTTCCTGGAACCAGTACCCCCACAGGAGTAGGGTCTATACCCACTGTCTGTGCCCTGAGACCCAGGCTCATACTTCGGCCTATATTCAGGAGAATATTTACACGATAAGTGGTGTTTAATCACGCCAGTCACCTCCTCGCCCACCGGGGCGCCTGGGGCTTCTGCTTCTCTCTCCCTTTCCTCGTTCAGAAAAAGAGGGAACGGTTCATCTTCGTCTCGATCTGTATTGATTACAGAGGGCTTACTAAACTAGATCACGGTGAAGAATCGCTTACGCTCTACCCTGATCGTCTGAGCTGTCTCTCTTCTGTTGGATCGCCTCCGTTGGAGCCGCATAAGGGCCGTTTACCATAATTAGTCCTACGAGGAGCTCTTTTCCCATGTAACCTCCCATCAGAATTCGAGTAGGGGACGTGGGGGATAAACTGGCATTCATACCACGGGTGGGCACGGGTATTTTGATGTATCTTGTGTGATTGGCCCTTCGGGGCACTTATGCATGCCTCCTCAGCCGTAGATCTTTCAGGAGTTTTGTCAATGGAGTGTTTTGGGGACTTCGCTGTACACTCCGCTGTCTTCATTGTTATACTTGGACGATATCCTGATTTTTTCCCTGACATCCAGACCATCGGGTACAAGAACGCCAGGTCCTGCGACACCTGTGGGGCAATTCGAATGTATGCCAGCATGAGAAGTGTCGGTTCCAACCAGGCCAAGGCCTTTCTTTCCTTGGGTACAGTAGCGCGTTTTCCCCGATCGTAGGTCTAACAGATGGCCTGGCTACTAAAACTCTATTGCGACTCCAGCACCGTTTCAGGTAGGCCACGACCTGTCGGTCTCGGAAGCGGATCGCAAGCTTCCTAGAGATTCCAAACTTACTACATGGCACGTTATTTCCCCACGTCTCTTACGCTGTGGCTCTTCAGATCATGGGCTCTCACGCTGAAAAGAATGCTAATCCTGTATGTTGGCGCCTCCGTCTGCCGAGGGGAAGCAGTTCACCGAACTGAATGATATAGCGCGTTCTTCCTCTTCATACACCTATTTCTGGTCCCGTCGGATCCAGAGAGACACTTCGTCTAGATTGAGGGATGGCTTCTTCCGTTGGGATTGAGAGCAAGGGACGGTCCTGACCCAAGAAAAGGCCCTAAAGGCAAAGACCGTCACTTGCGGGTTTTTTTTCGAAAGACCTTATCCTCGGCCAGAACGTTAATTATGCCATTGGGATCGGGAACTGGTGGCATAAATTTGGCCCTGGAGAGGGCGGATATCTGTTGGAGGGAACTCGGACACCGTGTTTGTCGTCTTTCACAGGACCATAAGAAATCTACCATTTCCTCCAGACTGACTCAATGTATAAACCATCGCCAGGCCCCGGTGGTATCTTTTTTTCTCGCGCTTTGATTTCAAGATCCACTTCCGAACCGGCCGAAAAAAATGTCAAGGGCGGATGCACTCTCCCGTGCTTCTGACATTACCGGGGGAGGAAAACAGTGTCTAGCACCATCCATAGGGTCTCCTGAACGGCTGGTTCTTGCGGCTTCTCCTGTTGGTAGTTCTCCGGAACGTTCTCTTCCGGGGCAGAACTCTATCGTTGCGCTCCCCGCCAACTAAGGAGGTGATATTCTCTGATTGGGGGCATTAGTTCTCTTCTCGGCCGGCCACCCCGGCGTACGATAATCCTACGTCCTCTCATCTCTGCGACACTTATACTGGTGGCATTGCTCCTGCTCTAAGATGCAAGCGACTGCCGGTTTCTCTTCTTGATCGCACCAGATTGTGATTAATAACGCCTATGGTCTGCTCCTCTCCCTTCAGCTCGCGCAGGCATCTTTAGTCTCCGTCTGCCTGTTTCGCTCGGTAGTCTTCCCATGGCATACACATTAGCGCATCGGACTTTATCGACGGACCCTTCTCTCCTTCCTCGGGAAACTCCGTCTCATCCTCGGGTCGGTCGTCTTGGATCCCGATTTTTGTCAAAGAATCTATGTCCCAACGTTGTGGCTCGCTTCTGGTCTCCCTTCTGCACCAATTTGGCAGGCGCCACTTTTGTATACTTCACATATCTTTTACTGCATGGTTTTCACCATCCACATTGTCTTCTCTGATCGGTCGTTTTTCGCTCGATTTTCGTCTCTAAGTTTTTGGCGTGCTCCTATGTCCCGGCTGGTAAATCTAGCTATGATTTCTTTCCCCTCGCCCTTTCCTGACATGATCAAACCCCCAGACATAATATGGGAGAGGTGGTGAGGGGGTTATCCAGATCTTGGTGGGTCTAAAGTATCTACTGGCACTTGTGTCCCTGAGATCGCCGGACAATCTGCGTCCGAACTGCTTCGCCATGGGACGACGTTGTTTACTCCTATATAAAACATCAGGACTTCCCGGACTGCCGTTTCTCCATTCTTGTGGTTATGTGGTGTTCACCTGCGCTCTCACCTCCCTCCCTCCCTTTGGCTTCTGTCTCTGTTGGATATCGTTGGTTCCTGCCAATTTGTGCAAAAAATCCATGTTCAGGATATTCGTGGGTCATTTGGCGAGAGACCCAGACAAGGCCCTTACTCCAGAGCTTTCAGCCGCATGCGACCAGGCTGTGTCTAAGAGAAGAAGTACCTCCCGCACTCGTTCCTCCCCTGGGGATAAGTGTGGCTCTCTTCCACTAATACATACGCCTCAAGATCTCCTGAGCCTATAAATTGGGCGAGTCCCGGTTTACTGGACCTTTTCAGAGTTACTCTCGGCACTGATCATCCGGGTAGTCCTACAAGCTCTGTCCTGACCTCCATCTCTGTCAGGATTCCGTAACGCCTTCATCGTCTTCCCACCTGATAGCCTCTGGTCCTGAATCTCGGTTTCTGCACAGAGGAGCAGTGGCACTAGAGTCCCCTGATGTTGAAGGACCATCAGGGGTAGAAGTGATTTCTTATCTTTGTAGAATGGAGGGGCTTCTGTGGCCCCCGAGAGAGGTCCTGGGGGAATAATCCGGAGTCCATATATCTCGTGAATCTGAGATTCTGATTTGTAAGTTCCTCAGCGTATAAAAGTAGAGGGGGAGACCTAAGGGAGGGTGGGGGGTGCTGTCGTGGGTGTTCCCGCTCCTCGGGTGTTTGCCGGGGTCGGGTGGCGCCGCTGGCCGCGGGACGAGCGGTGAGTCCACAGTACTCAGAGACTGACTGACCTGACCTCGTTCCTGTCCCGTCCGCGCCCTCTGCCAGCCGAGGCGCGCCTTGCTCTGTTCGCCAGGGTGATTTTTAAATGGCCGCAGCAACCCCGGTTAATTGGCTAATTGCCGGATGTGCTTCCTCCTCCTATGTTAAGGTCGTACCGCTTCCACAATTACTCTTGCTTGGATCTATGTTGCCTGTGTCCTTAGGTAAAAGTGCCTTGTGTTGCCCTAAGTGTATTTCTCGCCTCTTACAGTTTGTTACCAGACCTCGTTGCTTACGTTTCTCGACTTTCCGTAACCTATCTGCTCACGCTTCTGCACTCTGACTCCTTCCTTGCTCCTGTCCATGACCACGAGACCATTGCGCCAGTCCACGCTCAATCTCGAGCTGCCGTGTGCGTCCTCTGTCGCCTCTCTGTGCCTCAGCGCGGGACGGTTTGCGGTGATGTGACTCACCGCGAGCGGCCTCACGTGAAAAAACACAGAGCGCCGGCCAGGGGAAGTAGCAGGGCGGAGCGTAGTGTCGCTCCGTTCTGCTATCTCCGGGCAGCGCTGCCTCTGAATGCTCGGGCCAGAGGGCCCGGGCGTTCAGAAGCAGTATGCACCGGGCCCCTCAGCTCCCGGCCCGCCGCAGTGAACTGTTAAGTTCACTGCCGGCGGGCACAGGAGCGGCATTACCGGGGTAGCGGACGCAGTAGCAGCTGCCCCGGGGCGCGGGCCCCCCCAAGCGTACGGGCCCCAGGGCAACTGCTACGTCTGCTACCCCGGTAGTTACGCCCCTGACAACACCCATGGTTATCTGTAGTGTCCTACTTTATCATTTTTACATTTTTTGTGATGTTTTATCAGATGGTGGTTTTCCGTGAACTGGAAATCACAGGGAAAAAAAAACATAAATAAGACTATATTTAGTTCAATAAAACTTTTTTAAACTGTGCAGTATTGTCTGGTCTGAAGTTATATGAATATCTCTGAATGTCTATGAATATTTTCATGGGGGAGGTACAGATGTTTCTCAACAAGTTCGTATTCACACACACGTCATGTTGGGGGCTTTACTTACCACAGGATTCCAACATTGCACCCTAAGACATGTCTATAATGATTCCACAGTAATGGTCATCATACCATAATATACCATATAATTACAGTAATTTAATGATCATAAGACTTATCATTCCATATCATACTCTACAATAATGAATGTGAAACTGTGACACCAGGACTTTTGAGTGGGTTTTCCAAAATGCCAGACGTGTACCCTAAAAATTGTAGATGGAACGTGGCCCGCGAATTCATGAATAACGCCATGAAGCGTTTATGGTTATCATACCATAATATATCGTATTTTCACGGGTGAAATCTGGATGAAGAATTACTAGGTAATGTAATATAAAACGACCCAGTCTCCAATCTTCATATCATAATATAATATACAATGAACCTGATTATAAGAATTATCATCATTTTATGTCATACTCTACAATAATGAATGTGAAACTGTGACATCAAACTACACTATAAAATAATTTTAAGATTGTAACATGTACTCTATAGTGACCGGCATAAGAACACAAAATTACTGCAAGATACTGTAACAAATTCTATCATAAAAATATAAAAATCATCATTATGTTCTATCAGGCTGTATAATAAATACTATATCAAACTATATCATGAATCCATAGAATGGTCATACCATAATAAAAGTGTAGTTCTTTAATATTGTAACATGTACTCTATACCTGACACCTGTCTCTGTGAAAATGTAAGTAAACAGCTGAAGGCATGCAGTTTGCAAGCTAAACCAAAGCAACTGTCATTATTGGTGTATTTATATCTGAATGTTATCATATATATATATATCTGTTTATTAAAGTGCAGAGCTCTGTGAAGTGAAAATCACCAAAAAATGTGAATAAACTATATTTGGTTCAATAAAGCTTTTTAAACTTTGCATTGCAAACACACAAGACTCTCTCTTAGCAAACACTCATATCATACTCTGCAATAACAAATGTGAAACTGCGGCATCAAATTACACTATAAAATCATTTTAATATTGTTACATTGTCACTCTATGAATGTTTTTTTTGTAAAAAAAAAACACAATGTTGTAACAATCGTTATGTACTGTCAGGCTATATGATAGATATTATATTAAATTATATAATGATTACCTATAGCGCAGAATGGTCATGCATACATGAATACCACCATATTAATAATGTAATTTAATGATCATCATATCATAATATGCTATACAATTAACCTGACAATAAGAATTATCATCATTTCATATCATACTCTACAATAATGAATGTGAAATACAGAGTTAGTCACATTGATTATGAGTTCGGGGTGGTAATGATGATTAGGGGGGCTCCTTAGCATAACTACACCTAGGACAGCTTGCCAGTGCGCTTAGAAATCCAGTACTAATTAGTGTTTAATACTCCTTTTTGTAGTTAAGTTATATGTTGTACAATGCATAATGGGCTTCGTTTTTATTAGTTTGTTGACATAGCCAGACAACTAATTAATTCAGCTTTGTGGGCGTATTGGTCCTGGGTGAAAATTGGGGGCGCGATGGAATTGTCAAGTTGATTGTGATAGCCCAATGGTGTGGGTGTGTTGACATTATGGGGCATAGGGGTTCCTTGTTGGCAATGCGCGTGGTATAGCTGTCACTTTTTAATTGAAAATTAGTATATGAGGCTATACTACAGCCTAATCTTGCAAATTTGTTTGGGGTGTTGCGGGATCATGGGGGGGGGGACCTAGCCTCACTGCCACTTTTCCCATTCTACCCTTGCTGTTCTTGATCTGGCACTAGCTAGCTGCCTCAAGTTCTAGCCACTTCATCCCTAGCAATCTATTCCCAGCGATGGTGCTTGGTTTATGTTCGAGGCAGCAAAACTCGCTTCCAAGTTGGCAAATGGATATCAGTGTTTGCCACTTGCCTCATTTAGATCCAAGATCCGGGCTTCTGAATGTGCAGTGGTGCACTTCAGTTAATGATACCCTCGATATGTGTAGTTTCAAGGATTGTATACATTCACAGGATGTGCACTGGAAGGCAAATTGCCAAGTCATGGGAATTCATGGAGATGTACAAAAAGAGAGAGAGGACACACAGATATAAAAATAAAAATCGAGTAACAATACAGTCTCTTTACAAATCCCCCAAATCTAAAGTCCATCAATCTTAAGTCCCACACTTAAGCCAAAAATACAGTTTAGCCAGAAAATGCACTCGGATGTTCGGGCACTCTTTAATACTATATATGTAATCTATACACAAAATAAATATAGCTACAATTTATAAACTATATGTCTGCTATAAATTTTAAATGTACTGCAATAATAAATAAAAAAAAAAAAGTATTTGCTAAAGGATTAACAAGGACTTCTCCCCTTAATCTTAAGTCCCACATGTAAGCCAAAAACACAGTTTAGCCAGAAAATGCACTCAGACACTCGGCCAATCACTCTTTTACTTAGCTTTAAACCTTTTTTCCAACACTGATTTGCAGTGCTGCATGCTAATCAACTCCCTTCAGGAAACAAAAGCATGTGCATACAAGCCCAAACAAAATCAAAACCGCTAGGGCGACTGATTAATGAACGGGCTTTTTACCGCCTGTTTTCTGGCGTACACAGCGCCTCCCAGCCCGATCCCGCTGTCGGACGCTGCGTTCGCCACTTTTGCGTGGGCTGCGTGCGCATGAAGCGGGACAATGGGCGGGCAGTTTGGCTGCGGTGGGCGCGTGAAGGCGTTCCGGGGGCGGGACGCGGCGCGCTTGTTAGTCCGAGGCATGTACCATCGCGGCTCGCCAAATCCGCTGCGCTCGGGCAGCTCGACAAGCGAGACCACGATTTTTTGGTCTAAATCCTCCGGCGGCGCGAAGTGCCGCTATGGATCCGGAAACATTCGAGGAAGCGGATCGAAGATCGCGACAGAAGTCCTCGGCGCTCCGCTCCCGACAAGCAGACTTGGACGAAATCTCCGTCGGAGGTGAAGTGAAGGCAATAAACGAACATGCTAGGAGCAGATCGGAAGATCCGTACAGAAATCTGGCGCATCCAATCCATGGCATCAGGAGTATGAATAGGAAAGAAATCCAGCCTTATAAAGGCGGAAAACAGTGTCAGAAGAGAAGCTGCACTAAAAAATACACATAAAACAAGAAAAAACAACACTTTTTTCAAAGCTCTAGAACAGGCGCAATAATCATCAAGAGTATGATATTGCAAATTGCGGGAAAAGACAGTAAAATCAAAATCTGGAAACTACATGGCGAACTCAAATTATAACACTACATAGTTGTGCCTGATGATATATACAACGTAATACTATATGTGCTAACGAAAAAAAAAAAAAACCATAAATCATGGTTATTTCTTATTTTCGGTTATCCAAGGGATCAATAGTAGGGTGCATCGAAAATAAAGAAATAAGGCATATTTTCTTAGAGTTTCCAAATCTTTATTTCGTTAGCCACATATTAGTATTCCTTTTATATACACATCGGCACAACTTCTTAGTGTTATAATTTGATTTTCAGCAATGTACAGTTTTTATAACCAGATTTGCATTAGAAAACCCATAGGAGCATCGCTCGCTCTCCATTGTCCAAATACGGTGCCTCTTTTAAATTTCGATTACCCATAGAGAACTCTATGAGAAAGCAGCTCGCGCTCTGATTGGCTAACTGGACAGCCCTCCGCTTGCGTATCAACCAATCAGCTCGTTTCTTTTCTGCCTTTTAAAACTCTGTATTTTTGAACTGTCCCACCTTTGAATATGATTGGTCCATTTTTCCCATAGATAGAATGGGCCACGTGTCGCTTCCTATTCTGATTGGGGTCAATTCTCCTCCATATTCTCTAATGGGACATTGTCGCTCCTATTCTGAATGGCTGGTTTATGCCTGACTCGATTGAGAATAGCGTTACAAATTTGAATTACTGCTTTCCCGGGCTAATTCTCTTCTATGGCAAGTCCCTATGTGTCAGCCGGTCCCTCGGCGACGAACGCGTTTGTTTCGGGTTTTTACTGCTTTATTTTTAAAAGAAGTGATCTGGTCCATTTTTCTGAGAATGTTTTTCCACTGTATAAATAATTTGTGATGTAATACTCATTCCGCGCGTTAGCGCGGGAGCGCGCGAGAATTTGAGTCGCTGCCAATCTCTCCGATAGAGATATAATGGGAGAAGTAGCTTCGCGCTCTTGATTGGCTGGAGATAGCCGTGACCTCCGCTATTCTCAGCCAATCAGCTCCTTTTCAAGCATTTTTCCTGTATTTTGAATTAACCCGCCCCGCCCTGGGATTCTGATTGGGTGTAACATCCCCATGAGCCTAAATGGACTTTGGTCGCATCGTATTCCTGATTGGTCTGAAACTTCTCATAGCTCCTAGAATGGGACTTTGTCGCGTTCCTTATTCTGATTGGCTGAGTATAGCCAAGCCCCCGTTATCTCAGCCAAGTCGCTGTTTTAGCATTTTTACTGTATTTTGAACAGTCCCGTATCCGGTGGATTGTGATGGTCAATCCTGCCCCCAAGTTTTTTAATAGTTTCAGTGTCACTCCTATTCTGAATTGCCGTTTCTGGCGACCAATGAGAATAGGTATTCAGAATATGAAATAACTGTTTTTCCCGCCATTTGCCAATATCCTAATCTCTTGAATTAGGATATTGGATAATGATTTTGTTTTATGTAATTTTATTTTTACTGAGTTTCAGTTCCTTTTCCTGAGAATGTAGTAATCCTTTTATAAAGGTGATTTTGATTTTGTACTCCGCACGACTCGGAATGATTTCTCCGCTGTTCCAGGCTTGTCTGCGCATCGGAACAGATTTCGGCGCAGCCCCCGCACGGCGCCTAAGTCCCGCACGCGCCCCACCCCACGGCGAGGCATGGCGGACTTTTCCCCCGCAGGGTAGGGGGGCCCTTTCCTTTTGGAGGGCGAACCCTTCGGCGCATTTGCCGCACAGCCCCCCATGTCCCCGCACGGGTTGGCCCCACCCCACGGGGGGAGGGCGGCGGGGATTTTTCCCCGCATGTATGATCGCCCCTACCCCCGGGCGGACAATCTCAACGCAGCGCCGCACTTCCCCCTAAACACTGGCGAGTGGGCGGGGGATTTTTTAATGATATTTGTGACGCGGCCCCCCCCCGCCCAAAAAACGGGGGAAAAACTGGGGGAAAAAGGGCCCGCCTGGGACCCGGCGGGATTTCATACATGTCCCCCCCTAGTGAAGATGCTTGGGGAAAAAATGGTAAGATTGTGTCATTACCCACAGGGGAAACGAGTATTTAAATTAAACCCCATGGCCCTAAAAGGGGCCATTTCCCAGGGAGTTTCACTAAAAAAAAACTTTAAAACAGCCAATAATGTTTTCAAACGGGAAACAAAACCTACATTTTTGGAGACATGCCCTCGTTATTTTAAAAAAGGAAAAAAAGGAGGAAATTTGGGGAAGCCAAAGAACACCACCCCAACTGTGAAAAAATTGGGTGGCAGCATCATTTTTGGGGGGGTTTTTTTTTGCTGCAGGGGGGAACTGGGCACTTCAAAAAATTTAAGGGCGGCAGAGCAAAGGTTCCCAAACCCCCCCGCCCCCCCCAAAAGAAAACAGCCCGGGGACATATTGTTTACCCAGAGGGGTAAAAGGACCTGTCCCAGGGAGGTAAAGTGACTGTGATGTCCCCAAATTTGGGCCCCAACATTCCCCTAGAGGGGGACAGTGTACAAGTAACTGAGGGTGGAGGGGGGGGGGGGAAAAGAGCAATGACACTGACACACAACATCTCACAGAAAAGGCGAAATTTGGGGATGCTGGGAAATTCTAGTTCAAAAAGTCCCCGGGAAGCACCCTTTGCCCTCCTTTTTAATAAGTCACTGCAGCTGCCATAAAATGTCCTTTCCATACTTTTTATCCCCATTGGGTTTTTGAATCTAAATTTAAGAAATTTTTATTTATAATTTTTAATATATATTAAAATTTTTATATAGATAAATATATATTTAAATAAAACCAAAAATAGTATAGCATTTCTAATTTTTCAGGAAAATAAGCATCCCCCCGAAAAAAAAAACTAACACATCTTTAGGAGCAAAAAATTTAAAATAAGAAACTGTCTTATTTTTGGGGGAAAAAAAGGGGTTTCAGGCATGGGGTGCCCCGTCCAGACCAGTTTCGGGGAAACTGGGCCCCCTTTTTCCAGGGGGAATAAGCTCAGGATGAAAACAGGGGTAAAAGATGCCCCTGACAAGCGGTACCTGACAAATTTACAATTTTCTCAAAATTAATATTTTCAGTGTTTTTCCCTAAAAGATATAAAAACAATATTTACAAAAAAAAGGCGGGAGGGGGGGGTGGGGTACTCACCCTTTTTTAGAATTTTGTATTTTATCTTTATCCGCATTAAACTAGTGTTATGGAAATTATAACGGGCTCAGTCTCCCAAGGATTACCCGCTCTAAAATTTTTTTTCAAAGTGGGTTTTGGGTTTTTTTTGGCAACGAAATTTAGCTCCGTCATTTTTAATTTAGAACTAAATTCCAAATTTTCGAAAACACAATCTCTATATAAAAACATGCAAGGACGTTACAATAGGGGAATAAAAACAAAATCCCAAAGGCATTGGAAATTAATCTTAAAACCCAATTTATTACACATAAAGGGGATGATAAAGTATATTTTCAGCAAAAAATTCTTGTATGTTTGAAAATTGAACAATTTTCAAAAAAAAAAATGTTTGAAGATCCAGTTTTTGTTTTCGCAAAGGGAAATGGGGTCAGAGTACCAACACTTTCATGAAAGGAAAAATGATCTTTGAATTTTTTGGTTTGTTTTTTTTGATTAAAAGTTTGACCCCTATGGATTCAAAGCTTCAAAGAAGAGACAATTTAAGTTCCTTTAAATTAAAAATTTTACTTTGCTTTATTAAAAAAATTATTTTTATTTTTTAAAAAATTTTTTTCTATATCACTACTTTTTTCTTTCCAAAATTTTCTTATTATCATTGGGGCCCCTGGGAGTATATGTATACTCATTATTTAGGGATTTTTTCTAACAAACCAAAAAAATTTTTTAACCCCCGGGGGAACCGAAAAGAAAAACCTTATAAACGGTAAATAAGGTTTTAAAGAAAAAGACGGGTATTTTTCTAGCCTTTTTTGCTATGTCCTTTTTGCCTACCTTTTTTATGAAATTGGGCCTTTACTAACTAGGTTTATTTTTAGG
>JAODAL010050796.1:0-27138 GCA_025379985.1 Phyllomedusa bahiana | reverse complement strand
TTGCTGTTTCAAATTTAATTCAAGTAGCCTCAGAAAAAAAGTGACTACCAAAATGAAAAAAACACCTGTCTAAAATGTATAGGGGATAATAAAAGGTTTTTTTTTGGCACCTATCAATTCCCCTTTTGGGTGATTCTAAATTGCTGTATTCAAATTAACACAAAGGTCTTAAACAAAGTTGATGCCCCAAAAGGGAAAAAAAAAACCTGTTAAAATTTACGGATATTAAAGGTTTTTTTTTTGGCACCTTTAAATTCCCCTGGGGTGACTACAAAATTGTGTTTTCCCTTTTAAGTGAAAGGGGTGCCTCAATGAACAAAGCTGTATCGCAAAGTGAAAAAACACTATCTAAAAGTATTGGATTTTAAAAGGTATTTTTGGCCCTTTAAAATTCACCTTGGTGATAAAAAATTGCTGTATTCACATTTAGGAAAGTGCCTCAAGAACAAAGCTGTATGCGACAAAAGTGAAAAAACAGTACTAAAAATGTATTCGGAATTTTAAAAAGGGTTTTTTTGGACCTTTCTTTTCACCTGTGGGGACTACAAAATTGCTGTATTCCATTTAAGGCAGGTCCTCAATAAACAAAGCGTATGCGCCAAAGTGAAAAAAAAAATATCTGAAATTATTGGTAAAAAAAAGTTTTTTTGGACCTATAACCTGTGCTGACTAAAAAATTTGTGGTTTTAAATTTTAAAACTGAAAGGGGGCTATTCAAAAACGGAATGGGAAAAATTGAAAAAAAACACCTATCGAAATGTATATGATAATAAAATGGGGTTTTGCCCCAAAAAAGAGACCTGCAGTTACTAAAAAGTGTGATCCTTTTTAAAGTTCAGGTGCCCAAATCCGGAAATATTTAAATAAAAAAACTGTTAAAAATAAAGCTATTGCAGTGCAAATTCAAAAAAAAATCTTGCTAAACTATATCCATTTTCCCTTTTTGGCTTGTCTTGTTCGCCCAGGGGGCCCCCCCCCATTCCCACGGGACTTTAAAGGGTAGAGCCCTTAAAATCTTCCTAATACATAAAATCTTTCAAATCTCTGATCTAACTAAGTTGTAGGATCACAGCTAACAGTAGAGCTTTCTCTGTGAACAATAGAATAATTTCGCTGAGCTGTTTGGACACAGGCAGAGCGCACTCCACTGCTATGAGACGCTGACAGACACTGATCATGAACAGGAAGGGCTGTTCTATGTAAAACGAGGTCATGTGATTTTTCCAGCCAATCGAACCATACACCATCCCAGTCATGACGTCGCACACACATCTCACCCTGCTCTGTTCTGTAAGCTGGTTTGCTGGCCGCCAAAATGACAGGAAGCGCCGAAAATGGCGCGATATTAATAGATGATGCACAGATTTTAACCTAAATTATCGCATGATCTAAAAATTTCGATCAACATAAAAACTGTGCCGATTTCAACTTTGTCGATAATAATCGCTAAACACTACCTGCTACCTGCTTCTTTTTTCAAGCAGTGTATTAAAACTCAAAGGAGGTATATATAGCAGTTACTACAAACAGTTGCAAAAATCTACACATGGGTAAATGACAAAAAACGTATCTGCTTCTAAAATAGTATGATGTGTACTACTGTGCATAGCCATGTACAATGTGTTCCATAATTAACAATGATATGCCACATACAGGGGCGTAACTTTGGTTAAAAAAGTGGGGGGGACCAATTTTCCCTCTCATCCCCTATCTTCCTATCCCTCCCTCCTTCGCGCCTTCCCTTTCACTTCCCCTCCCTTCCCTTCTCTGCCCACCTCTCCCTGCAGTGAAGCGGCCCCTCTAACCCAGCTAGGAGGTCTGAGGGAGCACTGTAAGCTCCCTCAGAAGGTCGGGGCGCAGTCCTTATGGCAAACACTTTTGTCGCAATCCGTAAGTTTGTGAGTGGCTCTCTAATTACTGAAGGTTAGAGCCGGAGTGTGTCTAAAAAGCAGCCCTGGCAATGAGACCGATCCAGCACACCTATATTTCCCCCTATATAAAAATAAAAAAATTTTTTGAAAATGCAGCAAATTTCACTTAACCCCCCCCCCCATCTCCCCGTCACTACTCCATTAAATTTGTTTTACACACAACAGAATGAGGAAAATAAAAGAACCCAATCACACTGTACCCCTAGGAATCGCTTATGTCACATACTGTAACATACTGTAACCCAAAACTTATTCTATTATATACCATACACCAGAAATGACATCACTCACTGCACCCCAGATATGAATCATATTACACATGGTAGCCACAGAAATGTCATTACTAACTGCACCTTAGAAATGAATTGCACATTGTACTCAGGAAATAATATAATTCACTGTACCTCAAACATTTATTATATTACACACTGCACCCTAGAAATGAATTACATTACTCACTGTACTCCAGAGATTACATTACACCATACCCTAGGGATTACATTACTCACTATACTCCAGAGATTATATCACACCGTACCCCAGAGAATACTACATTACTCACTGTACCCCAGAGATTACATTACACTGTACTCCAGAGATTACATTACACTGTAACCCAGAGATTACATTACTCACTGTTTCCCAGAGATTACATGACAGTGAAACCGAGAGATTACATTACACATTGTACCCCCAGAGATTACTACATTACTAACTGTACCCCAGAGATTACATTACACATTGTACCCCAGATATTACATTACTCATTGTACCCCAGAGATTACATAACTCACTGTTTCCAGAGATTATATTACACTGTACTCCAGAGATTACATTACACATTGTACCCCAGAGATTACATTACTCACTGTACTCCAGAGATTACATCACACCATATACGAGAGATTACATTACACACTGTACCCCAGATATTACATTACACTCTGTACCCCAGAGATTACATTACACTCTGTACCCCAGAGATTACATTACACACTGTACAACAGAGATTATATTACACAATACCCCAGAGATTACTACATTACCCATTGTACCCCAGAGATTATATTACACACTGTACAACTGAGATTATTACATTATATACTGTACCCCAGAGACTAACTACATTAGACAAGGCACCCCAGCAATTGTGTGTATATATACACACAGTATATTGAACACAGACTACACACTTTTGGGGGGGGTTCACATGAGGTTTTTCAGCACTGGCAGTCTAGCTTGCTTGTTGGAAATTTGGTGCTTGCAAATGCAGAATTCCGACAAGGAAGCGACCCAGACTGCCTGAAGCAGATTTCTGCTGCTCCCATCCTTTAGTGCTGTTAGTGCGGAAAACACCTGGAAGAATTCTGTGTAGGCGCTGACAGTAAAATACTCGAGTAAAACCAGTGTCATCTAAACTACAACACTGATTTTACATAGGGTATAATGTAAATCAGTTTCCTGTCAAATTGGTGTATAGTGGGTGTACTGTGCACTCTGCTATATGCTGGGTGTTTTAGAAGTACGTGCTGGCCAGTCCTTACTCCTAGAATACTGTGGGCTGGCCCCATTTACTTTCATTTTCCCCTGCGCATAAGTGTAGGGAAGACGTGACATGGCTAGACACATGGCTGTACATACAGTATATAAACCCTCTCACATATACCCGTACATACCCTAATTTACCTGCACCCACAACGCCTGGCGCCCTTGTCCCCTCCTTACTTGTCTCCTGTAGTCTGGTGCAGTTGGCATTCGGAAAGAGCTTCTCTTCTTCTCTGATGAGCATAGGGGAAGCGGTATATAATGGGAGGGAAAGATACAGCACCAGGTACAGAGTGTACTGGACTGTGAGCAGCATTCTGATTAGTGAAGCAGCCCCTGCTGACTCCTGCTCTGCCAATCAGCACTGCTCTCACTCTACTGACACTTGAGATTGCTACCTACTCTGTCCCCCCAAGATGCATAGAAATATAGTAGGCAAAGGGTTAACTTCTTCCTCCTCTGTGCTCTGCTCTCCCCACTTACCGAATTTTCATGCTTTCATATGGATGCTGATTTATTGAAGTGGCTACAAAGTGGGGGGACCAGTCCCATCCGTACCCCCCCTAAAGTTACACCTATGGCCACATAGGGATCCTTCATGGAATTAATAAGAACAGCAGCTAAATAATAAAACAAAAATCAATGCAGTTTTGCGAAGGTTTAGTGTTAGGCCTCGTTCACACGGCTTATTTCGCCGTGTATTTGCCGACGGATTGACGATCGTCAATCCGTCGGCAAATCAGTCAGAAACAAGTCACAGCCTACTTTCTATTGATTTCAATAGAAAATACGGCTCGTCGTTCACACGACGCGTAAGTTCCGTGCCGGATTGCCCCCGCGGATTGACGACGGCAATCCCGGACGGAAAAACAAAGTGCATGTCAATTTTTTACGGCGGATTCCCCACCTTCAATGATTGGGAGGGGGAATCGTCGGGGAAAAACGTTACAAATAGTCCACACTTAGTGGCACTTTTTGAACTGATTTTCAATGATTTCAAAGTATTTTCGTCGGGAATCCCAGTAAATACGTTTGAAATAAGCCGTGTGAACAAGCCTTAAGTAAAATATAAAATTATACGGAAGGAAATAAATTTTTTATCCTTGATGTTTTGTAAGTTTGCCCCACTGACAAAGAAAAGAAAGGGGTATAATTTTAAAGGTTGGCTAATTTTTTTGGGAAGAATATAAAAAAAAAAAATCCCAAAAAAAAATTTTATGAAATTTTTTTATTTTTTTGAGGAAAAGCATTTTACCCCCACCCCCAAAAGGTTCTGGCTCAAACAGTTGATGCTCCTAATAAAAACATTAAAATGAATTAAAGGCAGTGTCTTAAATAGTAGCTTTATAAAAAAAATCCCGTCCACAGATAATTAATCAGTTGAATTAAAACTGCAAAAAAAACGGGCACAAAACCCTAAGTAAGCGCTGGGTGGAAGGAGGGAAAAGTTGGTTTCAAAAGTAAGAAAATGGAGGAAATACAAAAAGACTGCCAAACGAGATCAATTGGGGCCAGCAAAAAATTAAATCGCGGGTTATCCTGATCCTAGGAAGAGGGAGTCAGTCTAAAAAAAATATTGGGGGAACTCAAAAACAGTGGGACAGGGTGCCCCCAGTCACCTTTTAACTGTTTAGGACCCCATAAGCCAAATCAAATGGGGCCCCACCCTTATAGTTCCCATTTTTTTAAAAAAAACAGTGGGCCAATTTTTGATTATGGCCCTGACAGCGTACTGCCATACTGCCCATTTGGACCATGGTTTGGGACCACAGTCCAAAAAAAAACCCTTGGTTCATATTGCCTTATTGGTTTAAAATCCTGCAGTGCCAAAACATAAGCCCAAGGCAAAAAAAGAGTGGTCAAAAAAAAGCAATTAAGGTCATTTTGTGGGGATAGCAGTCTCAGAAATTAATCCCATAGAAACTATGGGGTCGATGTTTTGCCTAGGTGGAGTACAGCAGGGTACCTACTGCAGACTTGCCACCGAAAACCTGGTTTCGGTGGGGGAAGGAAACTATTTGGTGTCAGTAGCCGTATGTTACTGACACCATTACTGACAAACATTCTACATGCATATGGCTGCTATGTGGCCAAGTATGGGTTACTTTTCCCAGAACTGTCATATTGTTGGGTGTGAGGCCATTCCCACGTTCCAGTGTCAGATCTTACCAGTTCTGTTAAATGCCTGTCACTCCAGGTGTCTAGGGGGTGTGGCTTGCTGCCAAGGTGGAGCAAAGCAGAGCTGGAGAAGGGCTCGGATCCCCAGGCTGAGGAAAGCCCCTATTAAGTACAGGGACAGTACACTATTTTGTGCTAGACGGTAGATCCAGACCACAGGTTAGTGAGGGATTCACCACGTGTTATAGTTAGTGGCTAAACAGGCGAGGATTTTGTTGGTATATTTTGTTTCTGTATGTTTAACCTGAACGTGAATAAAGCTGGCTGAGGCCAGTTTTAAAAATACAGCCTGGCATTGGTGTGCCATTCCATTAAGCAAAGCTCCATGAGCTAAAGATGGCTGAGGCTATTCAAGATGGCGGCCGAACAGTGAATAAACGTGTATATACATATATATATATTTTATATTATTTATATATTTATTTTATATTTTAAATTTTTTGTATATATTTTTATATATTATATTTTTGACGTTATTTACATATCTTTAAGCTAACTTTGGCAGTTAGCCTAAAATAATCCAGTGATGTTTATCACAGTTTTCCATTACATGTAATATAAAAATGATCTTCCTCAAATAATTTTTAATATACAGTGTGTAATGGTCTTTGCCTGATTTCACTTTAAAGTGCTTATAACACTTCTGTTTCCAAGCTTTACTAATAATGAGCCCTGGAAAACCACAGAAGTAAGTTGGAAGAATGCCTCACACTTTATTGCTGGTGTCATTTGAGAGAATTTTTGTAAAGATGTAATTGATTTCATTGGTTGAGCTGCTGTCATAGATACTTAAAGGGAACCTGTCAGGGGGTTTTGCCACTGTAAGGGCATGTCCCCACGGCACGGGTTTTCGGCCGGTTTTTCAGACGATTTGCGGTTTTGCAGACCGCCTGAAAAACTGGCCGAAAATTAGCTCAACGGGCTCCTATAGAAAACCCGTACAGCAGTCCCCACTGCACAGATTTTCCGCCCGAAAAAACATTCTACATGCACATTCTTCCGTCCGGTTTTCCGCACGGCACACAAATCGGACAAATACCGGTCGGATACACGACCGGTATTTGTCCATTGCCATGGTGAACGCACCCTAAGAGCAAGATATGAGGAGGTGGGAGAGAAGCTAAATTCTCTAAAATAGGTGTATATGATTTTGGGTATGGTTTCTGACTTAAAAGCAAATTAAATCATGACTGGACTCCTTCAGAGATGGTGGGAGTTCTGCTGACCTTGCCCACATACAGTGATTGACAGTTTTCCCTGTATCAGTGTGTGTACAGAGCAATGTGTCAGTCGCTGTATGTGGGAGGTGTAAGTAATACTTTCACTCAGATTTAATCTGTTTCTTACTAAGAAATTTAGCATCAAAACATTACAATCTCAATATTATAGAGCTCATCTTCTCTCCCTTAATAATATCCTGTCTTCAGATAGGGCAGCACAAACCACCAGACAAGTTCCCTTTAAAACTAATTATTTGGCTGTTAATAAAATAAGTTAATCCCTTTAAGATGTTAACGTTATTAATTAATATTGTATTTCTTTACATTGCATTACAGTAGGTGGCAAACTTTGGGTGACCTACGGCCTTTTATCGTGGGCAGTTTCAACTTAAAACTCGCAAGTCGTTCTTAACAAGAAAACTCTCTGGTTAAAGGGGACCTGGGAGGTCCTTTGAAAGACTAAGCTAGTAGCATCTTCTAAACACTGCCGCTCTACTGATCCATTGACATTTATTTTCTCCTTATTGCTCCCCCTTTTCACTCCCCATCAGTACTGTTACTGGTGGTATTGTACAAGTAGTGCTAAAAGCCATGTGATGCTATCAGTTCACTGAGGGCAATGATATAGAGAGAGAAGAGTAGAGGGCCTTGGACTGACTCATGAGGGACACCAACAGAGAGAGGGTTCTCTTGTGCTTCCCCTGCATTCAGGAACTCTGTACCCTAACAGATTAGACTCGTCTTCACCCTCACTAGTTTCAAAAGCAACCTGCCCCTCAATTTCTGTCTCAGTCCTCCATCCTTAAATATTGTAAGCCTTCGCCAGCAGGGTCCTCTCTCTGTGTACCAGTTATTAGTCAATTAGTGTTGCCATTGTACATTATTAGGTTTCATGTTACGTATATAACCCCCTCGGATGTACAGCACCCTGGAATTAATGGCACTTTCAAATAAATAATAATAATAATAATAATAAAAGGAGGATGTGGCGTGAGAGTGGGAGACTTTAAAGTGGTTTGCTCAATACAAAATTTAGCTTTCCACATGTAGGGACCAGTAATTGAAAAGTTTTTCTAAATACATTGGTCTTTTGATTTTTATTCCTGGTCAGGAGATAAACAAATGTTTATTTGCCCATTAGTGCACACAGGTTTCTCTGGTTACTGTTCATATCTCAATTCCCGATTAGACAGTGAGTAGGGAATGACATCACCATGGTTGGACAGAGCAGTCCTTATCTCTAACAAGATTAGATTATGGAATTAGTGAAGAACACTTGTATTCCCTCCTCATAGCTCTGTAGTTTTTGTTTGCTGATTATTAAATCTCCTGCACTTATATCAGTGTAACAGCTCAGCTTGTTACAGTTGAGCTAATTATGCTAATCACTGCTGTAGAACCACCCATAGCCTGACCAAGCAATGCAATTCTGAAGCTGCCTGTGACTCAGTGAAATGTTAATCCCTTAAAGGGGTTTTCTCGCTACAAAGATCATATCTGTAATGATCAAACCGGTCTATAGCTATAGCGACCGGAGGAGCTGATGCAGCTCATAGAAGAGGAGATATCTCAGAATAGGTAGGATACTGTTAATGGACACATATGCAAAGTGACTTGTTTTTTTCAAGATCTTTAACATAAAAAGCAATCCTTGTAGTGAGACAACCCCTTTAACTATTAACTATTAATCCACAGGCCTGCGTAATACATAAAAACTCCATGCAGAACTCGCTCCTCCTTTTTTCTTTTTGCTACAGTACATAGTAATATTATACGTAGTTTAAAATGTAATGCTTTTGTTAAACAAGTTTCAGCTATACTAGCATGCACATATGTCAGTGTCTTGCAACAATATTACCTGCCACATACATCTAACACTATGAATTCTGTTTTGTTGCAGTATTAAATTATTCTAATAATGTGCATTTCACATTTGATTTACATGTGCACAGTAGATTCTCTTTCTCAGGTGTAAAATAATAGAACATATATTGTGCTTCTGCGTAGGCGGTTTATAAATGTGTATATTTTAAAATGCACAGTTCGTTTCAGAGATCAGATTTGGAATAGTCCTTTGTGCCATTTCACATACAATGTTCATTGTGGGTTTATACACTGACAGCACAACGCCATCAATATAACATAACCTTCATCTCATACAAGGTCAATGACCTCCTTTGATTCCCACTAATGTTTGGCTTAGGTTGAAAAATAACACATAACTTTTATTGAAAGGGGACATTTTTTCTACGTTTGATTTATGAGTTTGTCTATCAATCAAATCTCTCTCTGTATATGGGGAGAATGAAATGTCCCTTAAGGCTCCGGGATAGATGCAAAATCCACAAACAATAATAAAGCAGAAAGTGCAATCTATGAGTCAATTGTAGCCATAATTTATTTTCTGTTTTGATTTTGTCACATTGTCAATTTTCTCAGTAAGATACAGTGGCCTGATTTATAGACTGCATGTCTAGGTAGATATTTGTGCTTTAAAGTAGAAAATACTGTACACTTTACAAATGTGTCAGTGTCGGGGATATTCACCTTGCTGCCATTGTAATGATTAGACGACAACTGAACAGTATGTAGGGTATTAAGAGGCATTTTCAAATAAAATAATCACCAGAAAAGTCAAATTATTACAAATTCTATTTTGTTATTTATTAGTTATATTTATATGCTATTGACATATTTGTATGTGTAAAAGGTGAATACAAATCAGCATGGCTGCTATAACAGCTCCCACAAGGGAAAGCAAAGAAAAAAATGTATGCTTTTTTGGATACAGCAGCACCAAAATCTAAACAAAACAATCAAGGTGAGGAAGCTTAGAAGTAAAGACCTCAATCCTCCATAGCACAAAAGCAAAAAAGCAGCACCACCAAAAAAAAAAAAAAAAAGGATAATTTAATCGCCCATGTCAGTACCTGCTACGTTTCAAGCTTGAAAATGGCTCCATGGAGGAGTTGAAACGTAGCAGGTACTGAGTTGGGTGATTAAAATATCCTTTTTTTTTATTTTTGGTGGTGCTGCTTTTTTTGCTTTAGCTCGCAAAAGGGAAAACATCTGAGTTCTCTATCATCCTGATAGTTATAGGCAATTCTGTGAAAGATAGCAATGTGAAGGAAATTCAATTCTTATTTAGTTTTATAATAAAGAATTTAAAGGGGTTGTACAATATTTTTATTTCACATTCTCTTTAGGACCCTGCTAACTATACCACAGAGATCATTGTGTAAGATATCATTTGTACTTTTAATAAAATGATACATCTGACAAACTGATGGAAACAATTATCCAGCTATTTCTTGGTCTTTGTCGCATATGGTTATCTGAACATTTCTGATTTTGTTGGTCTTTTTCCTTTATTACTGTTTTCATATAGTTATAGATAAGTCCAGTGACGTTAATTATGGCTTTATTTGTAAGTAATTGCTTTACTTATGTTCCTTTAAGTTTATGGACTTAATATCTGCTGGATCAAACAAGGACATCTGCTGCTCTGTGAGGAAGCATTTAATTAAATTGAGAAGTATACATCCAGCGGGTATGTTGTCTGTTTAGTCTCTGACTGGTTATATGTACGCTGGTATGCATTCATGCTTGAAATACTAATTTGTATTCTCCTTTGTCCTGAATAACTGATAATTGCAAACAATTTAATTTATTTTCAAAAATAATTCACAAAGCAACATGATAACTCAGTAGCATCCGTTTGTTAAAAAATATGAGAAATGTGTTCTGTGTTCTTACTGTTAATCTCTCTGTAGGAAGTGGTGGAATTGTGTGTCATTTCCTTTCACTTGGACTGTGTTAAAGGGGTTGACTCACTACAAAGATTAGCTTTCAAAATGTAGGTAACACTAAATGAAGACATCTTCCAAAAATATTGCTTTGTTCATCTTCTTTTGTTAAGGAGCTACAAGTGATTTTATCACCTTCTGAGGGCTTTCTAGTTTCCCAAGTGACCAACCTGTGTACTCCTTCTCCCCTGCTTTTTGTTCGATCTGATAGCAGGGAGTTAAGTCATCACACAGGTCGGGGCCAGCAGTGTGAAAGCTTGTGTGTCAGACAAAAGACAGTCATTACTTTACTGTTTACATTAGCTCAGAAGCTTCTCCGGACCTCAGAGAAGGTAATTTATTTAATCTAGACTAATAAACAGAGAGGTGAGAATAGCTTGGTTGTTATTACAGACAGCTTGACCAGGAAAGTGACGAGCAAAGCAGCATTTTTTCATTCATGCAACCTATGAAACTTTGAGATGAGACAACCCCTTTAACCTTTTCATTTATTGGCCAAGAGGTAGGAGGGATAATATTATACATACTACAGGTGTGCTCAGTAGAGCAGGTACATTAGATGCCAGAAGATAAAGTATCTGAACAGTGAAAATATTAAGATTTCAGTATATTTCCACTGCCAAGTATTAGAGATGCTGTGATGAGATCATATTCTGCTTTCTGTTGTGTGCTTGAAGACTTTCTCTTTGATAACATTATCAAAAAGCTCAAATTGTACTCGCCTTGAAAATGAATAAAGCAGCATCTCTTATATTGTAACATCAGTGTCAAACAGGCAAACAGCAACACTGACGTCTCTATTGTTCTGTGATATACAACCATTGTGAGAGATGAGAAACATGTTTAATATATCAAATAAATTTCCTTTCAGCTTCAAGTGGTTGCAGAAGATTAAAATAATGTGGTTCTTCCAGAAAAAGTGCTGCTCCTATTTGCAAATTGTGTGTGGTACCATTTACTTCAATGGAGCTAAACTGCTATACCAGATGCAAACCATGGACAAACATGGCTCTGTTTTCTGAAGAAAGCATCCATGTTTTAGTGGTCTTAGGGCTTGTTCACACGACCTTTTTGTGATCCGTTTTACAGATCCGTTTTACGGATCCACAAAACGGATTTAACACTTGTCAGTCTGAGATGTTCTCACGGGAGATCGGCAATGCGCTTTTGAGAGCTCTCCTGCACTGCGCTTTTCGCATCCGCTTTAAGAATTGACATGTCAATTCTTATTGCGGTTTACGCAAGTGAAAGCCCATAGGAGATAATGGAGTCTGCTTCTGGCGCCTGCGCTTTGCATCCTGAAAGCGGATGCGAAAAGCGCAGTTGGCGGCCGGACGGGGCAACGGCGGTGAGCGGCGGCAGCTGGACGGACGGGGCATCGGCGGTGAGCGGCGGCGGCTGGACAGACAGTGGATCAGTGGCTGTACAGGTGAGGTGCTGCAGGAGGATGGATGGCTGGCTGGACAGGTGAGGTGCTGCAGGGGGATGGATGGATGGCTGGCTGGACAGGTGAGGTGCTGCAGGGGGATGGATGGATGGCTGGCTGGGAAGGTGAGGTGCTGCAGGGGGATGGATGGATGGACAGGTGAGGTGCTGCAGGGGGATGGATGGATGGCTGGCTGGGAAGGTGAGGTGCTGCAGGGGGATGGATGGATGGATGGCTGGCTGGGGGAAGGTGAACTGCTGCTGGGGGAAGGTGAACTGCTGCGGGGGGAAGGTGAACTGCTGCTGGGGGAAGGTGAACTGCTGCTGGGGGAAGGTGAACAGCTGCTGGGGGAAGGTGAACGGCTGCTGGGGGACGGTGAACTGCTGCTGGGGGAAGGGGAATTGCTGCTGTTGGAAGGTGAATTGCTGCTGGGGGAAGGTGAATTGCTGTGGAGAAAGAGAGAGAATCCGTAAAACGCAACTCGAAAAGCATACAATACGGATCCAAATAAAGTATCAACTGTTGCGTTTTTCGGATCCGCTTTACAGATGCGCTTTTCACTCCTCAAAAACGGATCCGTAGAAAGGATCAAATACGTCGTGTGAACAAGCCCTTAAACAATCCTTTTAAATATTTAACATTATAAGTAACATTTTTCAGTCCACTTATGGAAAGAAAATCTTGAAAACAAATAATACTTAGTGTAAGACTGATTTCTCTAATATATCAACACACCAGCAGAATAACTCCAGTATCCAGATAAGATAGCTTTATCAATCAATAAAACATTATCTTTATTCTTCCAAAGTTTAAACATTTGCATACAGCATATCTGAAAATATATCCATTCAACAGCGTCCACACTAACGCGTTTTGCAACAACACTCCTTATTCATAGTGCTAACAAACTAGACTACCCTTCACCTTAAATAGCTCATACCTGGTCACATGACCAAAGGAACTAACAGCCACTGAAATATATAAAACAGTTAAAATAAGTATTACAACATATAAAACATTCAATAATTAATATCGATACATGATATCAAATTTAGTATTAAGACCTTGTGGAATGCATGTCCCCAGTCGGAAGATCCAAAAGGCAACTGAGGAGCTTCTTACGAAGGTCTCGTGACCTTCTCTAAGCCAATAAATGAAAAGGATGTAGTATCACCTGAATGAACCTCTGAGAAGTGGCTGGAGACTATCAAAATTCTTGAATAATCCGCATTCACTGTGTCTGACAGGTGTCATCTGATACTAACGTTAAGGGCATCAGTAGTACAGCCAACATACTCTGTGTTGTACTCTACAGATGTTACAGCTGTTAAACTAGGTACTTGTTATTATAATTAATGAAACTCCCAATTTGAAAGGAGTGATTATTAGAGAAAGAAACATGTCTTAGTTTGTGTTGCAAAACTACAAATACAAATATAGTGACCGCAAGCCAAGATGTGGAACACCTGTTAGAAGAGAAAAAACTAGGTGACAGAAGGGAACTCAAAAAAGGAGCTCGTCATCACTGATAAGGTCTTTGATATTATCATGCAGTAATAAAAGTAGTAGATGTTTTTTGATAATTGTAACAATGTCATGAAATTGGGGACTGTATGGGCAGATAGGGTCATTTGACTTTTTTGTTGTCACAACATTTCTTTCGTTTGAGTTGTAAAAGGCTATCATGAGAAATATTTGATACTATTATAGATGCTCTTTTTAATTGTTTTTCACTATAAACTAATATAATAAGTCTAGAATGTAACTAATTGCAAACAATTTTTTCTTGTTCAGAGAAAAAAGTTGCATCCGAACAAATTTGTTTCATACAAATCAGTTTCCCTACCGGGATATTAATAATTATGTGAGAGGCGTGACATGAGGTCGCCAAAAGAGTAGAACTACAAGCCATCAGCTTACGGAAAGGAATACTTGAAATGCCTCTCTCTGTCCCCAATTAGAGTAAGATCCAAAAAATTAATAGTATTAATATCATTATATAAATGAATATTATTATATTAATATAGAGGGAGCAAGTAAGAACAGATGCTTTGGCACCCTAACTTCTTTTTCTTTTTTTCTGCTACCTGGCTCCATTTGAAATGAATTTTCTTCTATTAGACAATACCTTTAAGTAGAAATAAATATCCACAGTGTGCTAAACCGCAGACATCCTTCACACCAAGTAGGTAACCTGATGTTGAAAAGCAATGGTTCACAGGAGTTGTCTGAGGGTAGTTGGGTCCAAGCTGCAGTTTTGCACCAGGGCCCATGAGTCTTTAGCCCCTGAGGAGCCCCCTTCCTCTTTTAACCACTTTGATGGCATGGTTGCCACTGGCTGAGGCATCCAAGGGTTTAAACGGCCGGGCACAAAGCTAGCTCTGATGCAGTGGGAGCCTGGCTGTACTCTATGTTACGGGTGTCCCTGCGGCCCCCGTGTTGGGTCGCAGGCACACCCGCAACACCGCAGCATCTCCTGCTGCGGCTGGTGCCGCAGCCCAGCGCTCGGGCTGCAGACACCCCGGCAGCTCGGGATCCCACTTACCTCGCCACGCTCCTGTTTCCGTCCCGGCGCGCGCGGCGCTGCAGGAATATTTAAAGGGACTGCACGCAGGTGATTGGTCTCACCTGGTGCTGACCCTATTTAAGCTCTGCCTCTTCCTGGGCAAATTGCCGAATCGATAGTGCCCTGTGCCTAGAGAGGAAGCGGTCCAGAGTGTCTTGTTCTGATTACCGTGTACCATACCTCTGCCTCCGTCGCTTGACACGAACCATAGCCGCCTGTCCTTACCTTCTGCCTGTCCCCGACTACGAACCACTGCCGCCTGCACGGACCTTCTGCCTGTCCCCGACTACGAACCTGCTTCACGATTCTGTACCGTGCTACACCTCGGCTGCCACCGCAAGCAAGTCACGTCAGGGGTAGCGACCTGGTGTATCCGCCACAGAAAGGGCCATCCCGCTTTGCGGCGGGCTCTGGGGGAAAACCGAAACCTACTTAAAATTTCTGCTCCCTGGCGTGGCTTACTCCATCCTTGTGGTGGTTCAGGGGGGTCCACTACCATACCCGTTACAGTTCGATTTCGGCCAGGGGACCCCGCCAAGGTTTACCTTCCGAGGTATGATATCACCACCATCGTGGCCCCAGAAATCCAAGCAGATCGCTCAGCAAGCACAACAGCTTAATCAGCTATCGTCTATGATGCAGCAGCTTCTCCCCAAACCCAGGAGCAGCAGTCTGCTGCCGTGGCAGCTCCCGTGGCAGCAGCTCCGTAATGTCCGGGGCCCCCAAGCTCGGTTGTCTTTCCCGACGAAGTTTGATGGGGATCAAAGGGCCCTGAAAGGGGTTCATCACCCAATGCTCTCTCCAGTGGAATCATGGCCGGACAGTTCCCGTCAGAAAAGGTCTAATGTGGCTCCGTGGTCAGTCTGCTTTCTGGGAAAGCCAAGCTGGGTTGACCCCGCTTTGGGACCGAGACAAACCCCGTCAGGCTGACCTGGGTACTTTTCTTCAGGAGTTCCGAAGTGTGTTCGGAGGAACCCACGCCCGCGCACCCTCAGCGGAGACCGGTTCCCTGAACCCCCAGCAAGGGAAAACTCCTCCGTAGGAGACTACGCGTGCAATTCCGCACTTTAGCTTCCGAGCTGGCATGGAACGATTGCAGCATTATGCCCACGTTCAAGAAGGGCCTCTCCAGCCAGATTAAGGTTTGCCCTCTCTACCGGGATCCTCCGTCCTCTTTGAGTGAGTGATCCATCTGGCGACCCGGATTGATATCCGTTTCTCGGAGAGACGTGAGGAGCTCCGTCAAGAGCGTGTACCAACCCAAACACGTCGGCTGCCTTCTTGCCGGTGTGTCTTCGGCCTCCACTGCCTTCTTCCCAGCCAAAACATAAGAGCATCAATTAAGCCCCAAACATGGACCCAATCGGGAGTAGGGGACCTTGGTCTATTGGCGCCAGAAACATTCAGGTTGTTTTTGGGGAAAGTCTGGGATAGTTCACCCAGCTGGCAAAAACAGTTTTATGGGAGAATCCCTTTGCACAATACCTTTAAAAAGGATTGACACAATTCGGGTAACGCCAGTACGTTTATCCGGGTTCGGGTTTTAAGAAATGGGCAAAAATGCCCCCAGGGTTCCCGCAAAAACAACTTTTACCTAAATGGGAACTATATTTTGGCCAAAAGGTAACCTGCTTTGGGGAAAATTATCAATAAAGAGGATTCGTTTTGGTACCTTTTCCCCCAGCTATTTTGGCCTTTGCTGCTTGGGGATGCAAAGGGGCCGAAATGAGAATGTAAGGATGTTCCGGGGTCAACCACAGTTTAATGGAACCTGCTTTTCAACCCCCTCCATGGATTCCCAAAGTTTCCCCGGGGGCCGAGGTAAGGGCCCTTTTTGATGTTTTTCGTGTTCAGCTATATCTCCCCCAAAAAAGCAAGTGCCCATTGAATAATGCAAGAACTTTTACCTATCCCGATTTTTGGGCCAAAGTAACTCTGGGAAATTCAAAATTATGAGGATATTTTTAAACTTAAATTAAACGCAGGGCTCGGCCCTTTTGCTGCATGGGAAAGATGCGTCCCTTTGAAAGAGAATGCCCCGGTTGTTCAAACCCGCGCAAAAACCCATTTAAAACTGGGAGACTGTTAAATCCAAATACCAATATTATTTGATTGCGGGGGGGAGATCTTACAGTTATTCCGTGGGTTTCTATTTCAAAAAGGGAAAAAGGGAAGGGCCTTTAAAATGTGATGGGCAACCCCAAAAATTCTGTACCTTTGGTCCCCAAGGGGAAAGTTTCATGGTGGAAAATTTCAAAATTATATTGTTGTGTTTACTGGACGCCAAATGAAAACGGAAGGGGTCCTCATCCCTCGAGTCCCCCTTTTTAAAGGAAAAAAAAAACCCAAAAATTTTAAATGAATTTACCAAAAATCACGAGCTCCCTTCCTTTAACTGAAGGGTAAATGGATCCCGAAAGCCTCCGGCCTATGGCCCGGAAACGTGCTGGGCCTTTTAATGGTTTAGGGTTTAACTATTAACAGCAGAAAACCACTAATCTTTGGGGCGCAAAATTTTCTTAACCAAGAAATAAATCAAGATGGGGACGAAAGGGACCCATTAAAAGCCATTCGGGTTTTGGGCCCTTTATCCCCGAAAAATTGGGGAAATGCCCCCTTTAGGAAAATCGATCTTGTCGCCCCAGATTTCTAGGGCAAAAGATAAATGCTGGGAAATTTTTCAAAAAATTTTGGGGGTAATAAAACCGGGGGCGGCGACTTGGCCTTTTGCTGCATTGGAGATGGGGCCAACCTTCTGGAAAGGGGTTATGTCCGAAAAACTTCCACCAGTTTTAAAGGGCCTTTTACTAAAAACGCGGCCCGAACCCGCCAAATTTTTATGTGTTTTCTTTAAAAATTTTAAATTTAACTTTGGCGAAAGAAAAAGGGGGGATTGCCTTCGTTTGATATTAAGGCCAGAGGGGCACCGAAATTGTATCCTCAAAAATTTTCTAGTTTGTTCCAGCCCCTGGGAAGATATGGCCCCAATGGGAGGTGAATAACAAAAATTTGTCAGCCTTGGGACATGGTGCCCCAAGTGTTTTATAAATTACCTTTTACTTTTCGGTCTCCCCATGGAATTCCCCCAGGGTTACTTTTGGTACAAGTCCAAAGTCATTCTTTTCCAGGCCTGTTTTTTTAAAAAAGCCCCTCTTTAACACATCTTCCCCTTTGCCCTGACTTAAAAAACCTGGGACCCTGAGGAAAGTAAACCTTAAGTTTTAGATTTTAAAAAAACCCTTAAACCTATCCCTTTGGTTTTTCGTTAGGGTATTTTTTAATTTTCCATCTGACTCCCAAATTTTTTGGTGCGGTAACCAATTTTCCATTTAAGTTTAAAAGGGCCCGTTCTCTTAAAAGGGAAGGTTTCTTCCAGTTTCCCTTTTTGGAAAGAAAAGAAGAAACAAGGTGTAACCCATTCCGCGAATCCCAAGAAAGATGATTTTTTAATTATGTTTTTGGGGAAATTTTTTATTTATTTTTCTATATCATTCCTTGGGTTTTTCACCCACTTGGGTTTGGACCCCCCCTACCACTAATCTGTAAATCTGTGGTTAGCTGGTTTTTGCATTTCTTTGGATAGCCTCCACTTGAAGGCTTGGCCCGTTTTTTAAGTTTTTCTCCAAAAAAAACCCCCCTTTTTTTCTGAAATTTGCCTGAACCCGTTGTGTTCTTTGAGGGTTCCCAGTCCTATAATTTTGGTACCCCTTTAAACTAGGGAAACCGTGTGGCTTTAAAACATGATTCCTATAACCCTTTTATCAACCATTTAAATACTGAATACAGTCAACTTAACCTGTCTGGCTTGTTCCCTTTTCAATACTACTAAAATGGTTTCGTTAATGATTTGGATAGTCGGGGCTTTTGGGGAAAAAAGGGGGGGCACCTTTTGTGAGTGATAGAATACCCGTCACACATCTTTCTCTCTTTCATGTTTCTGATGCTTTTGTATGCACGACGCTTGGTTGATTGATGCCTTCAAAGAAGCTGCATAAATTGTATGTATATACCTCAATGCACATACCTCATTTAGGTTTCTTTTTTTTTATTTGCACTGTTTTACTTATTACTAACTAGTCCAAAGGACAGAAGTAGAATGACAGCACCCGGGGTTTGAACACTCAGTAGCTACCTGCGTAGAGAGGTGATGTCTGAGCATGTGCGACCAGGTCTGAGGAGCTCACAGACCTGGTTGTATCCCCTGGAGATGAGCTGTAAACAATGGATCATTAAAGAAGCAGCTAAAACAAAAACGGTCCAGAATTTTTAATAACGATGAATGGTGAAAATGTTTGTTATTTAATTTTCAAACTTCCCACGTCACTTTTACTTTGTGGCAAAACCCCTTTAAACATGTCTCCTGTTCTTCATGTAGCTGATTCACAAAACTATAGCCTCAGTATTTATCACTACAAAAACATAACCCACATTTATTAACATGAAAAGATACATTATCTGCCCAAGCTTTATCTACTCGCTACAAGAATTCAAGGGGAATTCTATTGTTGACACAGCAGAGGTCTAGACAGCAGTCCATTTCTTTACAGACTCATACCAGCTTATCCTCAGATATGGATTCATACGGACTGTTTCAATGATGTATTGTCAGGTCATTCAGATCCTGTGGCTGGGGGTGCAGATATACTGTGATACACCGAGTCCTTGATGTAGCCCCACAGAAAAAAGTTTCATATTGTTAGATCAGATGATCGTCGATGTCATCATATCATTGGTAAATAGTTGTTTCTGGGATAGCTGATCCAACATTCTGGTAAAAATTTATTTAGGTACTGAGTAACATATAAAGGGAAAATGTAGGATTTGCACCATCCTGTTGGTAGACTACATTTGGCATATTTCTTTGGCATAAGCCATTGTTTTAACATGTCCATGTAGGAGTGGCCAGTGATAGTATTCTCAGGAAAAAAGAAGGGACTATAAACTTTATGCTAGCTCATTGCAAAAGACACATTTACTTTGGGAAAGTCCCTAATTTTCTCAATAAAGGCACATGTGTTTCTTGAGTCCCAATTTCTGTTGTGGCAATTGACCTTTCCACTGAGGTGAAAGGTAGTCTCATTACCTGTCAGCAATTTTGTCGGTTTCAGCTCCTGAAGAAGATGTAATTTGTATGGCTTACAACACAGACATTTTCTTAAGATAAGCAATACTGTGGTTGATGGCACCTGTAGTTCCATACTGGTCAGCCTGGTCCTCTTTCTAGAACCATGCTCATACATAGCTTAAATCCATGGCTTGCCTATAACCTACAGGGGGCTATATACAGGTATACAGGGGCCTATAAGCTACTGGGATCTATAAAAGCAGAGGGTGGTATATCTACTTGTACCTACAGGGGGCAGTATATCTACCTACAGGGTGCAGCATATCTACTTTCAGGGAGCTGTATACCTACCTACAGGGAGCTGTATACTTACCTACTCAGATCTATATACCAACCTACTGGGGTCTAGATACCTACAAATCACTAAGGAAAGAAATAGAGTATAAACTAAAGCTTCACTCCAATAAATATATCACTGTGTACCAAGTAATGAAGCTAAAATGTAACATTTATTCTAAATATTCTAAAAACTGACATATACATAGCAAGTGACATATATGCGGCAATACAAAAACCGCTGAACAGAAAAGGGTTCTATTAGGAGAGCGCATTAATCTACATACAGGGACCAAACAAATTAACGATCATGGCCATTAAAGATGCTATCCCTGAAGTGCCCCTACCTAACATGTAGAGGAACCGCACCAAAAAGAGTAGATATCATCCACATGTCAGTAGTAAAATGTCATCCAGATAAACGACCATACAACAACCAATGAGATTTCACAAAACATCATTTACCAAGTTTTGGAAGACTGTGGGAGCATTACACAACCCAAATGGCATAACCAGATATCCAAAATGACCCTCAGGTCAGTATTAAAAGCAGTTTTCCACTCATCCCCTTCTCGGATACGAATAAGGTTATCAGCCCCTATCAAATCCAGCTTGAAAAACCACTACACCCCCTGGATTTGGTTGAACAGATCCGGGATCAAGGGTAAGGGGTATTGGTTTTTTACCATTATCTCATTCAGTTCCCAGAAATCAATGCATAGACCTCCATCCTTTTTTCCCACAAAGAAAAGCCCTGCACCTATAGTGGACACAGAAGGCCGGATATTACCCTTCTGTAGACTTTCTGCAATGTTTTGCTTCATAAAATGTCTCCAGACCTGACAGATTATGTATCCTCCCCTTAGGATATTTCACTCCAGGCAATAGGTCAATGGCACAGTCGTAAGATCTATGAGGAGGTAGCATCTCCGACTGTGTCTTAAAAACTACTTCAGCAAAGTCACGAATAAAAACAGGAATCTGCTCTACCTCTGTGTTGCCAAGTATAATAGGGAGACATCTGTCAATGCGCTGCTGTCCCCACCTGATTAATGCTCCTGAGTTCCAGTCAATCACCGGGTTGTGTGTCTGCAGGTTGGGCAGTCCCAAAACTACATCAGCGGGCAGCCCTTCCATGATAAATATGTATGTATTGATCTTACCAACATCTTGAGCTCAGGAGTACAATGTTGGATTGTGCCCTAAGCCAGTGGAGTAGAATCAATAGCCATAACCTGCAGGGAATTAGATAGCGGTCTCCAAGGTAGGCCCAGACATTTGGCAAAGGAAGTGTCTACAAAGCTGACCCAGAATCCACAAAAGCACTCCCAGCATCAGACAGAGAAAATTACGAGATTTTAACTGGGAGCAACAACTTTTTTGATACAATAAGAAATACCTGTTCGCCTAGGTGACCTTCCTGCAAATCACCTAGGTGCTGGAGTTTCGGGCCTGGTCTTCCTTTTGGAGCACTCCCGGCTAACGTGCCCATCTTCGCCATAGTAGAAGCACAACCCCTGGATACAACGAGAAGTCCTACGGTCACTGGAAGAAGTCACAGAAGAAGCTCCCACTTGCATTGGCTCTTCAGGGATTATCTCAGAAATGGCGGATGTAGACGTGACAGTGGAGTGGATGTCTCTCCCTAAAATGTCTGTCCAGATGAACAGCGAGGGCCATAGTCTCATCTAAGTTACCTGGGGTAGGATAAGCCACCAACATATCCTTAACAAGGTCAGCTAGCCCTAACCTAAACTGGTATCTAAGAGCTGGGTCATCCCACCTAGATGGAACACACCAGTGCCGAAATTCAGAGCAATACTCCTCTACTGTCTTTTTACCCCGTCTCAAGGTGGTCTTGGCCACAGCTTCCCTATCAGGGTCATCAAAAAGTACGCCTAAGGAGACAAAGAACCTGTCGATGGAAGACAGTTCTGGCGAATCAGGGGACCCTGAAGAAGGGACATAAAAATTTCCACTGTCTGCTCCTCATTACCCGAGGTAAGTGAGCGGAGCCTAAAATACAGGTGAAATCCTTCCCTAAATGAAATAAAGGCCTTCCTGTTGCCTGAGAACCTGTCAGGCAACTGAATAGGGGGTTCACAGGGGTTCACAGGAAGGGAAGGTAATGCAGGAACACTCTGACTTGGGGAAATCTCCTGCTTTTGTACCCTCAGCGCCAGATCCTGAACTAGCTGGGTAAGCCCCTGCGTCTGCTCTACCAGAGCTGTCATGGGGTTCATAGTGAGTGGAGAACAGTAACTGCATGGCCTGTGATAATGTCACCTCAAGGGAGGTTCCGTGATCCCTAACTGGACCCCAGCCCACTGTACCTGCCTACTTGATGTGCTGCCCTAAATGGCAGACCCCAACTGGGTGGCAGTCCCTATGCTACTAATGTGCAGGGGCCGTCAGGTGGAAGGATAGTCAAACAGTCCATACAGGATTGGTAACAGAACAGTAATGTAAGGCCACAAAACGGAACATGAGAAAAAACAGAAAACACGCCAAAACACGCACGCACTGTCAGGAGCAAAGTACAAAATCAAAAGACAAGCAAAGGTAATAACAAGTAGAGGTCTGATACACGGATAAAGCACGTAAACAATGAAAATCAGGTAAGTTAAGGCAGCCAGGAAACTATCACAGGTGCAACCTTCAGTTTTCAGGAGGTTTAAATGTGGTGCCCAGACAATGCCCCCGTAGCATATTGGTGCGGTCTCTGGGCCCTCCCATTGGCCGATGTGAATCGCCACCTGTCCAGAGTGGCTGGACCTCACTCAAAGAACAACAAAAAGAATGTCTCTCAGGGTGGGGTCGCTGTAAAGCGGTTGCGCCGCGTCGGGTCCACGGACGCGGGGTTGCCCCGGCCCCCCGGCAGGTCCCCGGCGGGGACGGGGCCGGGCCGCGGGTCCCATGGGGGCCCGTGGCTGCACCCCCTCCCGTCTCCTCACCTGACCCGCTCCCCCGTTCGGGGCCGCGTCCCCTGCTGGCCGGAATGCCCATTCCCGCCCCCCAGGGGGCCCAAAACACAGGGGGGGAAAGGGTTGGGAGGAAACTTTTTTGGGGAAAATTTTTCCTGGTTTGGGGGGTACCCCCTTCAGGGGCCAGAATGAACCCACTGGGTATAACCCCCTCTTTTTCTGCCCCAAAAAAGGAGGGGGGGCAGGGGGGGGTTTTTTAAGGGGGTTTGGGCGGGATCGCCTGGCCTGGGATATGCCCCCCGGCATGGGGGGCCGGGTGACCCCTAAACACCCGCCCCCGGGGTCCCCCTTGCCCTCCCCTTGGTTTTGCTGCCCCTTAAATGGCGGGGCCCCCCCCAACGGGGGCATTTTCCCTATTTTTAAAAAGGGGCCCCGGGGAATTCCGGGGAAAGGTGCCCAAACCTTTTCCCCTGGATTTTTGGTTCCCCGGCCTTTGTAAAGGCCCAAAATTAGGCCTTGGAAAAAAACCAAAAACCGAAAACACCCCCCAATTCCGGGCCCCCGCCCAAATCGCCGAAAAAGGAAAAAAAATTTGGACCCCCTAAACCAAATCCCCACGAAAATTTTTTAAAAATTTCCGGGTAATTGGCGCAAGGCTTCCGGGGGCAATTCATTTTTAGGGGGGAAAGGGTTGGTGCCCCAAAAAACCACTTTTTCCCGTAGCTTTTGGGGTCGGGCTCCGGGCCCTTCCCCTTGGCCCGGGGTTAACCCACCTTCCGGGGGCCCCTGGATCACAAAAACCAAAAAAAGTGTTTCCAGGGGGGTCGCCAAATCGGGCTGCTGAAAATTTTTGTTCCCCCTGCGGGGTAAATGTGCCTGGGTTTAAAAACTACCCCCCTTGAATGTAGGTTAAAAATTTTTTTTATCGAAAAATGGGGTTTATTTAAAATTGTGGTGATTTTTTTTGGAGGGGGGGCCCCCAGTGCCGCTCTGCTTCTTGTGCAGCTGGGGCCCCTGGGAACATCTTTTTTGCAGCAAATTCTTTTTTGGTCACTGCTTTAAGATGATCGGGCACCCCCCCATCTATATTGGGGTGACCCGGTGGAAAAGGGGGTTTTTAAACAATTCACTTTGGGCACAAATAAAAAATTCTGTTCTTGCCCCGGTAAGTAAAACGGGGGACACACACTCCTTGTGACTAAATGACTGAAGCATGATGTGGCATGGTGTGCTTTGTGAGATAGCCAGACTAGCTGCCAAGACTAACCTTTCCATCTCTCCTGTCTGTGAGTACTGCCGTGTGACTGGTAGCAGTTGGGTTAAGGAGTGCTTGATAAACATGTCACGAGGGGTTTTTCATTTTTACTAAGTAAGGTATGTTTCGACCAGGTTTCATTGTGATGTGTTCATTACTTTTGGATTAAAAGTAAATTTTTTCCAAAGCCCCTCCTAAATGGGGGGGAAAAACCTTTTATTTTTTCCTTTTGCAGGAGCATCTTTCTTTTAACCCGGGGATTAGAAACTGATGTACATTTTCCCAGATGAAGCCACCCCCAAGCTTACTGAGTTTCCAATATTATGTCCCTCTCCAGCAAGTCCTCTTTATTGCATGCCAATATCCATTCCTGACCTTATAAGCAGCTGATTGACTTTGCAGTCTGTTCTGCAACCTAAGTGCTACCAGTGCACACAGATTCTTCTCAACAAGCAATTCTCCCAGCTTTTCTCTCCATAGGACCCCCTGATCAATAAAAGATTTTTTGGTTCCCAAAGTTTGCATACCTTAGGGTTACCCCACTTTGGGACCCTCATTTTCCAAGTGAATGCCCAAATAACCAATGTCTCCAGGTCTGCCTGTAATGTGTGAACCTCTTCCAATAAGTTGAATGAATGTGGACTATCCCTGCATCAATTTGTAGGCTAAATTGTTTTTACGGGTGGGTAGAAACCCCATCCTCCGGGGCCTACTATTTTATCATATCTTTAAAAAAAAAAAAAAAAAAAGTTGTTTTCTCCCCTTTTATTTAGGGGGGGACAGTTTTTGGAGATCTCCGGGGGGCCTTTTTTTGTTTGTTGGGAAATACCATTTTCCATTTGTTTTTCCCTTAATTTTTTGTAAATTTTTTTTATGGGTTCTTTCATTTTTTGACTTACAATAGTTATTATTGAAGGGATTTCAAGAAATTTTTCCAGATTTTTTGGGGGTTTTAAATATTTTTGGGGTTTAAAAAATAAATTTGTATTTCTTTTTTTGGTCTAGGGTTGTCTCACTAAAAGCGATTAAACTTACCTCAGTCCTTTTTTCTTGGTTTCCTTTAAATTTTCAGGGGACTGTTTATGGCTTCTATTTGGCTGCAGTAGAACCCAGGTTTTTAAAACTATAGAAACCCCGTGTTGGAAGCCTTTCCCCCCAAAAAAAGATCGAACAGGTTTAGTTTAAAAAGCGCCCCTAAGGAGCGTTTGCAGCCCCATACAAGAGGGGATATCTTGAATAGGAGAACACTTTTAAATTAAACACATTTTTGGCAAAGTGACTTGTTTTTGTAAATTTTAACTTTAAAAAGAAAAAAACCCTTGTAGGGAGGAAAAAACCCGTTTTAAATTTAAAGCAACGGGAGAAAATTTTTTTTTAAGGAAAATCTCTGACTTAGTTTGATTCTTTTCTTTTTTTCTTGGTAGCTTTTTATGGCAGTATTCCGAAGTATCAAACTCTCTTTTAAGAACTTTTGAATGGTCATTATAAACTGCATGTGCCTGCTCTAGGCAGATTGCAGTTTTTACACATCTTAAAACCTGGCATGGGATACTGGCTGGAACTTTCTGGTTGATTGCCCTAATTTATATTTTTCTCTTTATACTACATATGCACATTATTTGTCATCATATTTGTACTATTGGAGCTAATCAGCTTTAGTTATTGTATTACCAGCATGCCTCCTTTTGAATGTATTTATCTGGTCCAACTGAACCCCCCAAAAAAAACCATTATTTGTTGTTTAAAAATTTTTTTTTCATAAAAGTTTGTGAAATTTTAACCGGAAAGTTACTTTTTTAAGGGAAAAAATTTAAAATTATCTTATTTTATTTTTTTTCATTTTACTTAATTTACAATATGGTCATTCAGAAAGGGTTTTGGGAAAATTTACGGTCTCATATTTTTTGATTTTCCTTTCTACAATGTTTTATCCCGAATTGCTGCAATAACCCCCTCCCTTTAAAAATGGGGTTTTTTGTCCCTTTTTTTTTTTTATTTAAATTTTTTTGCTGGGGGTTTTATGTTTTTATATATTCTCATTTGTCTGAAGAAGGATTGATTATTCCATAACACATTATAGTTTTGGGGAAAATAAATTTAACCTTTTAGTTTCTTACTATTTTAAATTAAAAATGAAAGAAATACCCGAAATTTAAAAGGGTTCCCAAAAGATGGAGAATTGATATCAAGTGTCCAATCAAAGAAAAAAGTGCCACAAAAAGTAAATTTTAAATAAAAACTGAGCTCCATCTATTAAAAAATTGCCCAAATTTTCAATTTATTAAATATATTAAAAAGGAAAATCTCAAAAATTTTTTTTGTAATTTTTTTGTAATAAGCTTCAAACCTAACCCTCAAAAGATGAAGTTATCCGTTCTTTAAAAAAAAACTTTTAAACATTTTGTTTTAGTATTACATTTGGCCCTTAAAGCTTGGCAGAATGGCACCAAAAATTTAATAAAACCCAGCATCATTAATCAGCAGCCCTAATTAGGGAGCTATAAAAAGATGCCCCAATATACAAAACCCAAATTTTGTGGCTGCCCGTTAAAAAGGGGAAAAAATTAAAAAAAAATTTAAAGGGGGACATGTATGGGAAAAGGGTGGGGCCGTTGTCTGCTGGCCTTTAAGCCCAAAAAATGCCCTGTTTCTAGTTTTAGAGCCCCGGGACTCGAAAATTAGCCGCATTATGAGGCGTTTGCGGCACTTTGCAATGCGCCTGAATCAAGATTGTGGCACCGAGACAGGGAGCATCTGCACCCCACACATTAGGGGGACATTCTAAAAGGGAATGAAAAAATAGAATGAGGAGCCAAAGGGGTAAAGTACCAACAATATTTTTCAGTGGTGCCTTTAAAGGTTTTTTAAAAACCCCTTTTTAATTTT
>JAODAL010050795.1:0-27139 GCA_025379985.1 Phyllomedusa bahiana | reverse complement strand
TAAAAAACTTTTTAAGGGGTTTTTTTTGGGATTTTCTATTTTTTAAAATTAAATTTTAAATCATTTTTAAAATTTTAAATAATTAAATTTTAAATTGGTTTGAAATTTTCAGAAAGCCTTTTTTTTTTGCCTGGTGTAAATTTGGAAAAAGGGGAAATTTTTTTGCCCTAACAGAAAATCCGACATTTTAAAAATGGCCTAAAATTTGGGGGTTTTCGGGGGGAAAGCACCACACTTGAAATTTTAATAGACCATAAGAACAACAAAACTAGGCGTTTACGGGGGGCCGGACGACTGACCTATTTCAATGTGCCGCCTAAGCCGAGGATAAAAGTGGGGTTTTTGTTTTTTAGGGCAAAAAATGCCCCTTGTTTCTCACTTATTATACAAAATAAAAATTTTCGTAATTTATAAAACTTTTAAAAATTAAAACTTATTAATTAAATAACCCATGTGGTGTTAGATTTTTTTAATTTTTATACATTAAATTTAAAATTTTTTTTTGTGCTCTCCCCCTTTTATTCACAACGAAGAGCCAGCCCCAGCACAAAAAAAAATTTTTTAAAAAATTTAAAAATGAATCTTTTAAAAAATTTAACAAAAATATATAATATCCCAAAAATTTTTAAAAATACTCCCATACAAAGTTTTAAAATAAAAGAATCTAAAACTAATTTTCATTAAATTTTAAAGCACCCCAGACGATTTTTTTAATTTTTACTGCATTTTAAATTTTTAAATTTTTTTTTTGCTGCTCTCCCCTTTATTCTAGAAAACAAGAGCCGCACAGCCAGGGGCCCGGGTACCCAAGCAAGATCATACCATATTTCTATTCACTGACTGTTTCTAATGACTTTTCTTTTTTTTCCGCCTTCTATGACCTGTTTATGTTTGGCGCATTCTTTGGCCAAAGTTTCGTTATGGGGACAAAACACCAAAGAGGGGAAAAAAAAACTTTAGATCCATTTAAATCACAAAAAAATTTCTAATTCAGGGCATTATCACTGAAAACGGACTCGACAATTCACTTAAAAGCGATTTCCCTTCATCGTCTCTCAAAGTTCGCGCATTACACTCTTTGTCTTAAAAAGTTTGGGCTTACACTCTATGCTCATACAAAAGTTTGGGCCCTTTACCTAAAAGGGGGCCCAAAAATTTCTATTCAAAAAATTTGGAAACAAATTTTTTCCTACTCTTTTTTGGGATTCTCTTTTTTTTCCCCAGCCTTCTATACCCTTTCGCTGTTTGACGCATTAAAAGTGCCAAATTTCGTAATGCCCCAAAACACAGGGGGGAGTGCATTGAACTTTAGACCCCCATTTATAATCGCAAAAAAACACTTTCATACATTCAGGGCATTATAACTGAAAAGAAGTGAGATTCACTTCGAAGGCCCTTCCTTCATATGTTCTTCAAGCGCCAAAAAATTTTTACTGTTTTTCTACACTCTTCTTTTTTATTTAGAACTGGGGTGCGGCACCAAGTAAAAAAAAAAAAGATTTGAATTCACCTTATTTTTTTTTCGAGAAAAAAACTTTTTTCTATGGATATTTTTCTGATGTTCTACCTGTCTAATATACACTCGGAGTTCGAGACTCTGGGCTTTTTTTCATAAAAAGTGTCGGCTACGGACTGTAATCGGGGGGTGGTTTCGTGGCCCCGCAAGCATGTAGTTAAGCCACGCCAGGGAGCGGAGTCTAAGTAGCCCCGGGTTTACCAGGCCTCGCGCAAAGCGGATGGACTTGTGCGGCGTGAGGCTCCAGGTCGTACCCCTAAATGACTTGTTGCGGGCGGCGGCCGGGGTAATGCTGGTACAGAATGAGACCCGGGGACTTTGTCGGGGAAGGCAAGAGTCAAACGGGCGGCAAGGTTTGTGGTCAGAGAGGGCAGAAGGTCAGGGCAGGCGGCAAGCAGGCAAAGGTCAGGAAATTTAAACGGCGGGGTGGTACACGGGAAGACAAGACGGACTCTGAATACAGACTAGCATCCAAACACCACCAAAGAATGGCAGGAGTGTAGGGGGGTGCCAAATAAATAGGGTCCCCCCTGTTTCCCGGGGCGCTGCCCCTTTAAAACCAGACCAGCCGTCGCGGGGGCGCGCCCTAAAAGCGGGTACGGCGGGCGGTGTTAGAGCCCAGCGGGGAAGAAAAGGAGCGGGGACGGTGAGTAGGGGTTTTCTGGCCAAGGGAGAAGGACAACGGCGGGGCGCGCGGCACCCGCGGGACCCCGTAAGCCGGGGGGGGGGCCCCGGGGGCCCGCGCGGGCCCCCTGCAGTACCCCCCCCCCCTTTGTCTCCCCCTTTCCTTTTGAATTTGGAGGAGATCAGGGGCAGATTGGGGGGCCCCCGGTTCCACGAACGCTCCCCCGGACCGAGCCTTTCCCGTCAATAAGGAGAACCCCTTCCCCCTCACCCTTTTCTCTCTAAACCTCCTTGACCCCAAAGATGTTTCTGTATTAGCGACAGGAGAAAGGAGAAGATATACGGAAAGCGGTTTGCACCTCCGGTTTGAGGAGGGAAACGCTGAAAGGAGTTTGGGTTTACGTAGTGTCGGGAGGCATGCGTGAGCTTGTTAGGATACTGGGTTTCTGTCGCACGATAGTACTCAAAATGGGCCCAAGTTTTTAGGGACTCCTAACTGGTAACGGGGCTACTTTGAATGAGGATGATGTACTGTGGTTGGATAACACATATCCCTATCGCTCACGGGATCAATTAGGGGCGGGGTCCTTTCGTTACCTGTCAGCCTGATGTTTGGGTGTGTGCGTGCGTGAAGCAAGTAGCGGGCCTGTCGGTGTGAGTTGCCAGACGAGCCTTGATGTCCTTTACTGGGCATACACGGCAGGACAAGAGACGAGGGTTAGCTAGGGGGAGAGGATTGGGCGGGGATGTAACCCAAAGACGACAAAAAGGGGGTCAGGCCCCAAGCGGATTCCGTAAATCTAAAGAGTTATAGGAAAACGCCTGTCACAGGGGGAGAGATCGGACCAGTGATCATGACGAGCGGATCACCACAAAAGCCGCAAGTAGGTACCCAAACACTGGTTTACCCTCTCTACATGCCTGTTAGTTTGCAGGCGTGGTATGAAGATGAGATATCTTGTTGAACCTGCAACTGACTAACTGGAAGAGCCCGCCAAAATTTAGCAACAAACTGTACTACACCTGTCAGTGACAATATGCAAAGGGAGAGGAGACCAGTTTGTGCAAATGGAAAACATGACTGAAAAAATGTTGGGCCTGCTGGGTGTGCAAGAGGGTAACCCATAGCGGCAGCGGGATAAAGGGAGCATCTTGAGAAAGTTTGAAAAGATCGGTCACTACCCAGTATGACGTGTTTCCAGATGATGGGCGGGGAGCAGATCCTTTAACAAAAGTCCCTGGCTACATTGCGGCAGGGTTTTTTTACGCTACAAGGAAGAAGGCGCCTCTGAAGAAGGCCCGCGGGTGGGGTTTGAGAACAGAGGAACCTCTATTTATGGCCACAGGAGGTGCAGCTAGAACATTGTACCTGAAAATTTCTTGAGCTAAGAGTTAGGCCAACCCAGTATTTAACGGGCGGACCAGTTTTGTATGTAGTTAGCAGATCTATGGACTCCTGGATGCCAAGCTGTACGAGAGATGAGTGTCCAAACATCAGGATTCTAGGCCCGCAAAGCAGGACGCACCAATTACGTTTCTTCCCGGGGGGTAGGTGTTGGAGACTCCACGGGAAGGGGCAGCCGTTGACGAGTCGTTCGGGGGGAACAATGTGATGAGGGGAGAGGCTCAAGAACAGCTACACAGTAATCTGATGAACGAGATTAGTGCGTCGGCTTCTGACGTTTTTACACGGCCGGCCGAAAATTGTAGACGGAAGTCAAAAAAACGGGCAAAAAAAGACGCGGAACATTGGCTCTCTTGACGGGGGTTAAGCGCGTTGAGCCGACTGCTGATATAGGTGTTTGTGGTCCGTTGTTGAACGATGTCAATAGGGTGGGCGAGCCCCTCCAGTAGGGTGCGCCAATTTCTTCTAGGGCCAGATTTAAGCCAGTAATTCAGATCACCGTTGTATAATTCTTTCGGCAGCTGAGAGGAGATTACATTTTGAGAGAAAAAAAAAACCACAAGTAGTTAGTTTACCAGAGAGGATCTCGCAGGATGGGACAAGCGCCGAGGCACCGAACAGAAGAAGCATCCACTTCCAGAAATTAAATGGGCGGTTAGGGTGCTCGGGCGGAGGAGAGACAGGTCCAGGTGAGCCGACAGAATGCAGCTTTGAGCCGGGTTGAAAGGCTTCTTGCAGCTTCTGGGAGGGCAGGAATTTCGGGCGCATTGCCGTTTTTCTTAGTTAGAGCCACCAAGGAGAGCCACACAGCCACCAAGTGTAGAAAGTGGGGGGATAATTGTATCTATTATTTAATTGGCATAATCCCAAAAAACGTTTTTTGTTGAATGGCCCGATAGGCCCACGGTTGTGGCCACTGTAACACTGCGGAGAGTTTGGAAGGATCCATCCAGAGACCTATCAGAGACGATTTACCCTAAGAAAGGGTAAGCTGGATACGTCTTCATAAGAGCACTTCTATGGATTTGGCAAAAAGCTTGATGGGTTAGCGGAGTCGCATGAGGACCCCGGGAGAAGTGGTGGTGGCGATGTGTCTCGGAGAATCAGGGGGAAAAAAAATGAGATCAATCATCCAAGTAAACAACCACACAGACTTGAGAGTAGGGGATCCAGGATAGATCTTCATTGAGAAATTTCTGAAATACCAGCAGGGCGTATTAAACGCGTTTTCCACTCAATCGTTCTTCACGGAATGCAGATTTAAGTTATAAGCATCGCGTAGATCCAGCTTGGAAAAGATTTTCGCGCCACGCCAAGGAGCGGTTTCGACAAAGTTCAGGAGATAGGGGCAGATGGTTAGCGGTTTTTTATCATATTTTTATTTTAAGCACGATAGTCGTGCTGGGCCGGAAGAGACCGTCTGTTTTCTACACGATAAAAAGAAGCCGGCTCCTGCCGGAGACGGAGGACTTTCCGAATGAAGCCTTTTCGGAGAGGTTCTTACATGATGTACTCAGGACTTGCCTTTGTCTCCCGGGAAGGAGGAGGGGATAGGACCCGGCACCGGGGTTGGAGTACAGCCAGGTTGCAGAATCAATGGGGACAATATTAGGCCGGTTGTGTGCTCTTGATGGCGGAAGCGTTTCGGAATGTGGTTTCCGAAAAGTTGTCAGCAAAGGCCTGGTGGTGTCTTGGTAGATTCAGGGAGGCGACAGCCGAGGAGCAGGTTGTGGCTTTCGAACTGCAACGCATAAGCGAACACGCGGAACCAACGAATGGACTTCAACGGCGCCCAATCCAAGGGCGGGGTTGTGGTCCTGCAACCAAGGGAGGCACGTGGGATTTTCCAGAGGAGGACTAGAGGCAGGACAGCAGAAGTTGACAAAGTCTCCTTGTGAAAAGAGGCCCTATTGCAAGGGTGAGGGGGGCAGTAGTAGGAAGACGGGATTATCGTCTTAAGGCATTCGGCCATCTGACCAGCACTAGACGAACATAGGTTTCTGTAACTGATACACTGGGAGAAAAGGAAACCTGGTCACAAGTTCTGGATTATGCAGTTTCCTGCAGATCCTGATATCCAAATAAAGGAAGGTGCCTGAAAGGTGGTGTACGGTTTGAAAAACGAACATAATACGGGCATGGTCAAACGGGGAGAGGCCACTCTGTAACCTGAGGGTGGACTCTCATCGAAGGCCCTAATGCGGGTAGTAGTATCAAGGCACTCAGGGACAGTCCACCAATAAATAAAATGGACAGAACCGCCACAATAGATACACAGTCTGCTTCTGCGACGCTGAGTGTCTGGTGCGATTGTGACCGTTCCTCCTGGACAGGTGGGCTCTCTCACATGCATAGGTTCTTCTTCAGGAAAACCATCTGAGGAGGAAGACACCACCCAGGTGGTCGCTGGAAAAATGGACGAGCCAATAAGGGGTGTAAAGGCAGTGGGACGGACGGCCTCCCGTTTTGAAGACGGAGAGATCTTTGTTGCCTTTAGGAGATGATGGAGTTATCCACTCGGGTGGCTAAAAGTCGGCATTAAGTCATCGGAAAGCAGGGATGGTAGATCCCATAGCGGCAGAGCTCATCACTTTGATTGGTCACGAGAGAACTTTGCGCAGAATGTTGCCACAAGCTTCGTTATTCAAGTAAGAGATCCGAACGTGGAGAGTGCGAAAACTGCACTGAATAATGGGCAGGACGTGGTTTAGCCTAGACGCAGCCGGGAGAAAGTTCTGCGGCGGAAGAAGAAGTTCAGGGCCACCCCCCCCCCCCCCCCCCCCCCCCCCCAGCCCTGCGCGCGTCCTCAAAGACCGTGTGGATCCCCGAGGGTTTGGAGGTAGGCTCGTCCGTCTAGTGGTATCCCACGCGATCCATGAGTGGCGTGGCCCACAGCCTAACTTCTTCCAGAACAAAGAGGCTTGTTTATGGAATGGCACACCTTGGGCACGCTCTGTAGGGAATTGATTGCCACTTTCATCTCGAGCGGTGGATGGAGCACTGGCTGATAAAACCACGGCATTTTTTGGGGGGTCTCCATCGTAGCGTGAGGGGAGCGGCAGGTGCAGAGCGGGTCCAGAAGCCGGAGCAGGTGGCGCAATGGCTGCGGGTGCGGCAGCTGGTGGAGGTAGACGGGCCGCAAGGTTCTGCATCATGGCCGCTAGCTGGTCAATACGTTGGCTCTGCTGGGCGACTGTCGTCGTGACATCCTGGAGGTCGGGCAAAGGTACCCTGGCGGAATCCATGGCCAGTTCGTACTGTAATGCAGAGGTGGATTCGCTGGACCACCGCAAGCGATGATAGTTAAGCCACGCCAGGGAGCGGAGTCTAAGTAGCCCCCGGTATTCACCAAGCCCGCCGCAAAGCGGGAAGGACTTGCTGCGGCGTGAGGCTACCAGGTCGCTACCCCTGACGTGACTTGCTTGCGATGGCGGCCGGGGTACGGCGTGGTACAGAATCGTAATCCAGGGGCGTAGTCGGGGACAGGCAGAAGGTCAGGGCAGGCGGCAGAGGATCGTGGTCAGAGACGGGCAGAAGGTCAGGGCAGGCGGCAAACAGTCAAGGTCAGGAAACGTAAGCAAGCAGACTGGTACACGGGTAATCAAACAGAACTCCAACTCTCTCTAAACACACGGAAAGCACACCAACGAACTGTCAGGAAGTGCTGGGGGCGTATTCCTAAAAAGAACCAGCGCCCGATAATAGACCAATTATCGGGACGCTGGCCCTTTAAATCCAGAGAAGCGGGCACGCGCGCGGCGGCCAGCACAGGCAGGAGCAGCGTTCACAGGAGCGTGGACGGGTAAGTGAGCTGGCGCCGGGACCCGGACCGCAGCGGGATGCCCGCAACCCCCGTGACAGTATAATGTGGTGATATCTGATTAAAAGATGTTTAAACTGCAATTTTGATTGAAACAGAAATAAGTATACGGTCATGAGGCCGACCTGAAGGTGACAGTGGATCCCCTGGTTGCAATTGAGGAATGGCTACTCCAAAGAGTGGAGTCTTAAAGTGGTTCTCTCACTACGCTGTTTCACAAAGCTAAAAGCAGCATTCATGCGTCCTGTCTCTTCCTGGTCAGACTGGGGGCGATTAACATATCAGCTCCGTATTCAAAGCTCTGCTAATTACTCTGACTTGGGAGCAGGAGATGTTTATCTAAAGTGAAGAGAAACTTCAGAGCTAAAGTAAACAAAAGTAATTAGTTAGTGTTAGATAAGATAATAGTTTCAAACATCTGGCAGTTCTGTGTGCTGACCTGTGTGTTGATGTAATCTCTGCTATAAGATAAGATGAACAGCAGGAGAGAGTAGGAAAGAGCAGGTAGGTAACCTAGAGAAACCTGAGTGCACGCAGAACTGATAAAATCACTTTTATCTACTCAACAAAGAAAAATAAACAAAGCAATCTATTTGGAAAACATCTTCATTTACTCTTCCCTACATGTTGAAAGCTATTCTATGTAGTGAGACAACCTCTTTAAACCTTTAACCTCTGTACAGGGATCTTAGCTGCAGGGGACTCCCAGGTTGCTACAATAGCACAGATTTCAGTAACAACATCTGATGTTCTAGAATGTGGTGCAAAAAGAACCTGGAAATAAATGTGTCACGGCACACGTTGTTCCGCTACAGGGGTTAATCCCTTTAGCCGGTCGACACACCCAGGGAGAAGCCTGGCTGATGAGCATAGGATTGACAGCCCGGCTTCGAATCAGGTTAGAGGGTGTGTCGTACAGGCCAATAGAGGGGCCCGGAGGCCGCACCAATCAGCTGCTGGGGCGGTGTCCGGGCGCCTCATTTAAACCTGCTCAGTGTGATCAGCCTTTGTCTGTGAAAGGTTACAGTAATTAAAAAAAAATAAAAAAGGTTTGAATGTGTAAAAACTTAAAAAAAAATTAAAACTTCAAATCACCCCCTCTTTTGCCATTTTACAAATTAAAAAACAAAAATTATAAAAAAAGTTACACATATTTGGCATCGACACGTTCTAAAAAGTTCGATCTATTAAAATATAACATCATTTATCCCGTGCGCTGAACACCGTACAAGAAAAAGAATTCCAAACACCAAAATTACGATTTTTTGGTCATTTTACTTCCTCCAAGAATTGGAATAAAATTTATCAAAAAGTTGTATGTATTCCAAACTGGTAGCAATAAAAAATACACCTCAACCTTGAAAAAAAATGCACCATCACACAGGTCCGTAGGTGTTACTACAAAAAAGTTATTGGTCGCAGAAAATGTGTGGTAACTAATTCTAAAGAGGCAACTATCCAACATGACGACCACGTGTGCCAAATTTCTCCTGGCTAATTGCCTGAATCAGGTGCTAATTTAAAAAAATAGTATATGCAGATAGGTTGGGCAATTGTTATATGAGTATTTTCGTAAGTGAGACCTGGTGACTTACCTTGGTAATGCTAAACCCATCATTTTGAAGAGAGAAGTGTGTAGGGAAATTCTAGGTAGTTAGTGTAGGAAAAGATTAGAATTAGTGATACATTTGACTTAGATGAAAATTCTCTCTGCCTGGAAAGTTATATTTTTCTTCAAGTTCCCTCATGGAGCCAGATGGAAAGCCGCACAGCTCAGTTGATGACATGGCCACCAAACATAATCTGAAGTAGTTAGTCATAGTGGAAACATGGGATTACCAATGATCCTTCGCATTGGCAAAGGGTTTACTTGAAGCTTTTCCTGGAATCCAACCAGTCAGACTGGCCCACCTGATTACAAGACGATCCTCCAATGGGCCCAAGCACTAACATAATAATGTACCCTAGTATGCCAGGCTCTGAAGGTCTACCAAAGTCATTTGGAGCTGAATTTAAAACCCGTTACCTGATTTTCATTTGAAGCCCTGAATGTTTGAAGGGATTATTTTAAATTTGGTTCCAAAGAACTTCAGCCCAAATTTAATAAAACCTGACTGCCCTTCTTTGGTTAAGGAGTAAAAGGGATATTTCGGGAAAAGAAAAACCTGATGTCCACATAAAACTATCCCGTTTAGGGGGTTAATAATTTGTTTAAACAAGTTTTTGGATTGAACGGGTTCAAAGAGAATTTTAAGTTCTATTTTGAACTTTTAAATTTTTTAAAAATTCGAACCAAATGAAAAATTTTAACTTTTCCCCTTAAAGGGTAAAGTTCGGGTTGGTTTTCAAACACACCATTTTTCTTTTTCAGCCCCTTTTTCTGCCCCTTTTGGGTTTCCTTTTCCAATCACCGTTCTCCATTTTTTTGGCGGCCACCCAAATTTCAGGGGCAGAGCACGGGAGAAGCATAAAAAAAAACGTCATCGATGAGGTGTAGAAGGCTTCACGGGTGCAAAAATCACAGGGCCATTTTTATATATTTTTCCTGTATTCCCTTGGGTTAACGCCATTTTCGGGCTCATTTTCTGTACTGTACAGATGCTCTTTTTTTGGAATATTTTTTTCCCCTCTCCAAGCAGCAATAGTTAGGGAGTTTGTTTTTGTGGCTGCATTTTTCCCCACACCCGGGGAAGCTTTTATTTTGTCAAAATTTCCAAAATCAAAAAAAGTCTGTCATTTACATTTTTTAATATTATACAGAGGGGTTTGGGGATTTGCAAAAATCAACTCAGTTGCCCAAAAGTTCATTTTTTTGGCGTTTTGGGGTGGTTCAGTAATTGTTTTAAAAACCTTTTAAAAATCTCCTATTTTGGAAAAGGGGTTTTTTTGGGCCCCCTCAGGATAAAGGACCCCCGGTGGGCAGTGAACCCCCCCCGTTTGCACCTCCTATAGCTACCCCACTGCTATAGTAGTGCCCCTCATCTTTTAAATTTGCCTTTGAAAGGAATGAAGTATTTTTAGCCTCTCAATTTTAAATTCTGCACTCTTAGACCAAAAATTTTCTTCATTTAAGTTTTTCCCCACGTATCCATTTTAAAATTTGGGGAGGGTAATTCCACCCTTTCTCCCCCCTGTATAATAAAAAAAAATTCCCCCAAAAACATCTTCCCCCATTGACTTTAATGGGGTTCGAGTTCTAGTTCAAAAAGAACGTCAAACCGAATTCAATAAAGTTCGAGGTTCTAATTGAAATAAAAATTTTTTACTGCCCCCCTCTTCTCAATTGTTTAACCCCATTAGGGGGCATCAGGACATTAAAAGCCATAGTTTAGTTGGGCAATCGGGAGCAGCCCTTAAAGATTTTTTTCTGTTTATGGTCATTTTTCCAAGGGACATGGGCCCAAACCCCTTTTTAAAATTTTTACCTTTAACCCTGAATGTGCCAAAAAACCCTGTGGAATTAGATCCAAAAGGGGGGGTTTGTTGTAACATTTGAAAAGGGCAATTATAAAGCAAACAAAATTAACTTTATATGTCTCAAGCTGTATACCATGTTTCCCGGGGAGGGGGCTCCATGACGGAAGCACGGGAAATGGTGACCAAGAGCAGCCTTGCCCCAAACCCCGTCAGAAATACCCATAAAAACAACTTGCAAATTTTAAAAATTTGCTGGGTTAACCCTAAAAATTGGAATGAACAGACAAAAGAACAAATACAATGTGAATCTAGGTGGTCCCATGCCAGAGCCCCTCTCGGTCCTTTAGACTAAATGATCACGTGTTTTTGTATACATATTTTTTTTGTTTTTTATAAATGTTGTATAAATATTTATTTGATTTATCATATTTAAAATACATTCTTTTTAAAAACATTTATTTTTAAAAAAATTTTATACACCCCAAACGGGGGTGAGTCAATATCTCTCCCCCATTCAAGAGTTTTTTCATTAAAAACAAAGTTCTAAATATGGATTCATAATTTTTTATTTTTGTTTTTGGGTTGCAACTTTCGTGTTTTTAATTTTTAAAACCCAAACAAGAGATATTGCAAATCGGGATTGCGGAATCAAACTTCTGGGGGAAAATTTTTGGGTTTTTCTTTATTATGCCACAAAAACCCCCTTACCTGTTAGAAAAAAAAAAGTCCCCTTTCCCAAATAATGGTGGCTTTCAAGATGGTGGGCCCAATTTTTGGGGGAAAAAAAACCCCCAATAAAAAAAAATAGGCGCTCTAAACCCTTTACCTTGCTGGGGGGAAATTCAGATATGTCTTTTTTCCCCTTTCTTTTCTGAAAAAAAAATTGGCGTCTTGAACTTTTTAATGTATTTTGTTATAAATTATATATTTATCTCACAAAAGTGATACCAACCCCTTTTTTTAATAAATAATGTGCCATCCCTTTTTTCAAAAACTGAAGATTCACATTTTGGTACAATGTAAAGTGGGTCATTGAAAAGGCTATGTTCACAACCCTTAAAATTTGGGGGGCCCACATTTCGCCAAGTTTTAGGGCGTACTGCGCTCTAATCCCAAGCCGAAATCCCGCCCCCAGTAATTTAAGGGGTAACCCATAGCTCTCTAGAGAACTAGGTTTTCGCCTCCCCCTCGTATTCAAAACCGGGGGGAGAAAAATGACAGCCCAATTATTCACGGGGCTTCCCGCGCCGAAAATGTAAAAAGGAAGTCAAAACCCCAAAAAAAGAGGCCCATCTGGTTCCCCGGGGATTCAGGCGGTTGGGGCCACGGGAAGTTATAGGGGGTTTTTAGGGTCGGTGAAGATTTTTAAATAGGTGGCGCCCCCCCTCCAGCAGGTACCCCACCCCTTTTTGAGCCAACTTTTTTGGCCAGAAATTCGCGACCCTCAAGGGTATTTTTTTTTCTGGGCGGGGAGGGGAAAGTCTTGGAAAAAAATCCACAAGTATGCGTTTCCCCCGAGGAGGATTCTGCAGGAGTAACAGCGCAGGCACCCACTGAGGAAGCGTCCACTTCCAGAATGAATGGGGCGGTTTAGGGTCCGGGCGACGACCGGGCTTGTACGGTTGAAGGCTTTTCTATGAGCCAGTAGGGACCAGGATTTGGGATTTTGCGTTTTTTTACTTATTAGAGCCACCAGAGAGCCACAAGCGTAGAGAAGGTGGGGGATTTAAATTTGTCCTATATATATAGGGGCTAATCCCAAAAAAAAAACGTTGAATTGGCCCGAAGGCCCACCGGTTTGTGGCCACTGTAACACTATTGCGGAGAGTTTTGAAGTATCCATCTGAGACCCTTATCAGATACGATTACCCTAAGAAGGGTAACTGGTACGTCAAAGAGAACACTTCTCCGGTTTGGGCCAAAAGCTGGATGGTGCGGATTCGCCCTGAGTACCAGCGGATGTTGTGGTGAAGAGTTTCAGAGATCATGAGAAAAAATTAGAATATCGTCCCAAAAAGATCAATAACACAGACATAGAGAGTAAGGTTCCCGGAAGATCTCGTTGACAAAGTTCTGAAACCCACAGGAATGCAGTTGCAGAGACCGAATGCATAAAAAGATACTCGAAGGATCAAGTCCTGCGGTATTAAAGGTCGTTTATTCCACTCATGCGGCTCTCGAAAGCGAATTAATGTTATAAGACACCGCGTAGATCCGAGCTTGGAAAAGATTTTCGCGCCATGCAGGCGGTCGAAAAGTTCTGAGATCAAGGCTGAGGGTAGCGTTTTTTACTGTAATTTTATTTAAGCCCCAAAAGGTCTATGGCAGTGCCGGAGAGACATAGTCTTTTTCCTGCCATTAAAAAAGAAGCCGGCTCCTGCTGAGATGAGGACTTACGAATGAAGCCTTTACCGGAGTTCTCATAATAAACACCGATCAAAGCCTTAAATCTCCGGGACGGAGAAGGATAGACCCCCGGCCCCGGGAAGGGTACAGCCAGGTTATGGGGGACAAAACATAAGGAGGCCGGGTGTGGGAAGAAGAGTTTCGGTCTGTCTTTCCGAAAAGGAACGTCGTCAACAGTCCGCAGTATGGAGTAGAGTAGGCCTGTGTGAGGCTTGTAGATTACAGGGGAGGGCGACCCGAGGGACAGGTTTGCTGGCTATCGACAGGCAAGCGAGGACACCGTCGGAACCCCCAACACAAACATGATTACCTGTGGCTCCAGTCTCAAGGTCGTGGTATGGGGTCTTGTGCAACTACGGGGAGGCCCAAAAGGATTTCAGAGGACGAGGATCGAGGCAGACGAAGCGAATTTGCAAAGTCTCCTTGTGAAAGAGCCCCAATCATGCAAAGTGAGGGGAGCAGTGGTGCGGAAGCGGGATAAGACGTGCCTTAAGGCAATCCCACGACCGACGTACGTAACATAGGCGTCTGCAATGGAGTCACTGGGGAAGAACGAAACCTGGGTCATCAATATGGCTTATGAAATTTCCCTGCAGGATCCTGAATCAATAAAGCCAGTGGCCTGTAATGGTGGCTGTACCGGTGAAACCCAACACCCTACGGCATGGTCAGGCTCGGGGAAAAAGGCCGCTCTGACGACTAGGGTTGCCTCTCCTACGAGCCCCTAGTATCGGAAGTTTCCCGGGCGCACCCGACAGTTGCCCCAATAAAAGTGGCCAGAACTGCCACCAATAGAGAACACAGCTGCTTCAGACGACAGCTGTGAATGTCCCTGTCCCTGGGACTCGGGGTGGGCTCTCTCCAACCTGCATAGTTTTCTTCGGGAAAACGCATCGAGGAGGAAGAGGTGGTCGCTTGGAAATTGGAGCAAAGCGTGGTATAGACGGCAAATAGGACGTAAACACCTCACTACCGTGGCCGTTGAAGGCGGAGCTCATTGTCGCCTTTCGGCGAAACCAAATAAATCGATTTCCGAGTGTCTAAGTGGAATTAGTCAACCCAGAAGTCAGCTGTAGAATCCCGAGCGGATGAGTCTCATATCCTTGATTGTCCCGAGAGACCCCTTGCCAGAAAATCGCCACCAAAGCTCGTTATTTCCAGTCCAGCTCCGAAGTCGAGAGTGCGAAAAACTGCACAGAATATCTGACCGAGAGAACCGTGGTGGTATCCGCCCTGACGAAGCCCGGAGCATCTGCGGCAGGGTCCGAAGAAGTACGGCCTTCCTCAAGAGACCTGTGTCTGAACCCCCAGGAAGGTTAGTGAGGTCGCTGTCAAGGGATCCCCCTCGATCCCATAGTGGCGGCCCAAGCAAGGCTTCTTTCTCCAGACAAGAGGCTGATTATGAAGGCCACCTTGGCACACTCTGTAGGGAATTGATGCCCCATCATCTCGAGGTGGATGGAGCACTGGCTGATGAACCCACTTGGGGTCTCCATCGTAGCGTGAGGGGAGCGGCAGGTGCAGAGCGGGTCCATAAGCCGTAGCAGGTTGCGCAATGGTTGCGGGTGCGGCGGCGGCAGCTGGTGGAGGTAGACAGGCCGCAAGGTTCTGCATCATGGCCGCTAGCTGGTCAATACGTTGGCTCTGCTGGGCGACTGTCGTCGTGACATCCTGGAGGTCGGGCAAAGGTACCCTGGCGGAATCCATGGCCAGTTCGTACTTTGATGCAGAGGTGGATTCGCTGGACCACCGCAAGCGATGATAGTTAAGCCACGTCAGGGAGCGGAGTCTAAGTAGCCCCCAGTGTTCACCAGAGCCCGCCGCAAAGCGGGATGGACTTGCTGCGGCGTGAGGCTACCAGGTCGCTACCCCTGACGTGACTTGCTTGCGATGGTGGCCGGGGTAATGCGTGGTACAGAATCGAGATCCGGAGACGTAGTCGGGGGGCAGGCAGGCGGTCAGGACAAGCGGCAGAGGTTCGTGGTCAGAGACGGGCAGAAGGTCAGGGCAGGCGGCAAGCAGGCAAGGTCAGGAAACGTAAGCAGGTGGACTGGTACACGGGAAGACAAGACGCGCTAGCTCTTTAAATCCAGACCAGCCGTCGTGTGCGCGCCCGGCTGTTAGAGCCAGACGGAGGACGCACAGGAGCGGGGACTGGTGAGTACGGGGTAGAAGGACACTGGCTGCGGGCAGAAGCAGCACCCGCGCCGCACCCATAAGTGCAGGGGGACGGCCGCGGGGCGCCACGGCGCCGGGCCTCATGACAGGTACTTTCACCATATTTTTTCAAACCCTTGGTCTCTATCGCTTCCTGATTTCCATCTTTCTCCCTTTTCTTTTTAAATGTGCAAATGGTTAACTTGGCGAATGGCGAACTTTAATGGGACGTGTACACTGTGTTCCAAATTATAATGCAAATAATATTTTATCTTATTTTCCAAAATTACCTATATGAATTGCAGTCATTGTAATTTTCCAGTCATCAACTGTCAGAGTATAATTGAAAGTTTTTTGAGCAAACTGCCTATGATAACAGTATATTTTATTAAAAAAAAACTCAAAATGCATGTTCTAAATTATTATGCACAGCAGTTTTCAACCTTTTCATTTTTATAACGAACAAAAAAATGGTCATTTGTGAAATTATAAGCATTAGCAGGTTATTACAAACTGAAATCAAACAGTTTTCAAGTCAAAACTTTATTCTAGGTGATGTTACATGTGCATATAGGACCCCTTGTTCGAAATGAGCTTCTGAACTCTCTCGTCCATTGAATTCGTCAGGTTTTGGATGGTTTCTGCTTTAATTGTTTTGCATTGTTTTAGCTCCCAGAGCTGTTGCTTAGATGTGAACTGCCTCCCGCCATCATAGACACTCCTTTTGATGATGCTCCAGAGGTTCTCAATGGGGTTGAGGTCAGGGGAGCATGGGGGCCACACCATAAGTTTGTCCCCCTTTATGCCCATAGCAGCCAGAGATGCAGATGTGTTATTTGCAGCATGAGACGGTGCATTATCATGCATGAAAATGATCTTGCTTCGGAATGCACGGTACTTCTTGAACCACGGCAGGAAGTGCTGTTTGAGAAACTCCACATACATTATGGAGTTCATCTTTACACCTTCAGGGATCATAAAGGGGCCGACAATCTCTCTCTCCATGATTCCAGCCCAAAACATTACTCCACCTCCTCCTTGTTGGCGCCGTAGCCGTGTTTGCATGGGGTGTCCATCAACCAGCCATCCTCCACTCCATCCATCTGGAACATCGAGCGTTGCACGCCACTCATCGGTGAACAAAACAGTTTTGAAGTCAGTCTTCATGTATTGTTTGGCCCAATGGAGCCATTTCTGCTTGTGTGCAGTGGATAGAGGAGGTCGACAGGATGGCTTACACACAGCTGCAAACCTCTGAAGGACCCTGCATCTTGTTGTTCGGGGGACATTGGAGGCACCAGCAGCTTCAAAAACTTGTCTGCTGCTATGACAAGGCATTTTTGCAGCTGCTTTTAACATGACGTAATTGCCTGTTAGAAAGAGTCCTCAATTTTCCCTTATCAGCACGCACACGTGTGTGTTGTGAATCAGCTACATACTTCTTGATTGTGCGATGATCACGATGAAGTGTCTTGGCAATGTTGATTGTAGTCATGCCTTGACCTAAACACTCCACAATGTGTTGCTTCTCAGCAGCCGACAAATCCTTTTTCTTTCCCATTTTGGCTGAAAATGTAGGCTGCTTAATAATGTGGGACAGCCTTCTAAAGTAGTCTTGCCTTTAATTGGACACACCTGCCAAACTAATTAGCACAGGTGTCTGCAAATGTTTTCAGTGATATAAAGACCCCTGACACACATCACCATCAATGAGTTTAACTGACAAACAAAAAAATTCTTACCTTATTACTCCTAAACACTTTTTGCATAATAATTTGGAACACAGTGTAGTCTGTCCTAAATATCCTTTACTGCAAGGACATTTCAAAAAATATATAACATTTTTACTGTTACATGTTATTATTATTATTTATTTTAGAGCGCCATTGATTCCAGGGCGCTGTACATTCAAGGGGAGTTACATACATAACAAATGTTGAAAAAATACAATGGTGACGAAAAATGACTAGTAACTGATACAGAGAGGAAAGAGTACCCTGCCTGCGAGGGCTTACAAATCTACAAGGAAGGAGGGGAGAGAACAAAAGGTGTGGAGCGGACATGTTTCTGGGGCGGTGTACTGGTGGTGGGGTTAGTGTAGGTTATAAGCTATCTGGGAGATGGGTTTTCAGGTTGATTTTGAAACTTGGTAAAAGTTGGGGAAAGGAATCTAATGTTTTGGGTTAAGGAGTTCCACAAAAATGGGTGAAGCAAGAGTGAAGTCTTGGAGACGGTTGTGTGAGGAGCTGATGAGAGGGGAGCAGAGGAGAAGGTCCTGTGGAAGCGGAGATTGCGTGAGGGGAGGTATCTGGAGATTAGAGCAGAGATGTATGGAGGAGAGAGGTTATGGAGAGCCTTGTAGGTCATGGTTAGTAACTTGTAAACTTAGTAATTTTACATGTGTAAAATCATTTAATTGCTACTTTGTATCTTTTAGTTGTATGTGTTATATATGAGCCCTTAATGATGGACTGACAATTTTGGTGTGAGTACCTATACGTTGTGTAGTTTAAATTGTTTTAATTTAAATTTTCTTCTTTTTTTGTTCTAATATCTGTTCTGGTGATCATATATCCAATGGTTTTCCCTTTACAGTACACAAACTGAGGAAATTATTTAAACAAGTAGCCAAATTTGGGATCACTGAAAAGGATGTTCCAATGTTTTTTAATAATACGTTCCACAAATTTATTATGTGAGTTAAACTTACGAATAAACATGAATCTATCTCTTTTTCCTTTTTCTTTAGATTCTAATAACTGTTCTCGATTTTCTTCTAAAACCTCTAATCTTATTATTTCCAAACTCTATAGGTCATAACCTCTATCTACAAATTTTTCCACAATTTTCTTCACGTGAGTAGAGGTTCATCAGGGGACATAACGACCACAGAGAGCACTTCTACACAAGATAAGTGTGGAGGGTAGATATTTCCCAGTTGATGAAAGGTGCTGAACTTCTATTATAGGGCAATACACTACGTCGAAATCCCTAAAGAAGCATTTATGCTATATATCATACATGAAAAAATTTTGAGACTCTCGGTTCACAATCTTGTAGAACTGTTTAAGTCCCCACGACTTTCAACGTGGTCTCAAACGGGCAGTCCTATCCTATCTTTCCCTCTCAATCGAGCCAACAGCCTCTCACTGGGTCACCGACCCCCCATTATTCAGAGAGAAAAAATAAAAACACCCAACCTGAAAGCTGCCCTTCTTTGCAGCCTGTAGAGGGGCCGGGGAAAAACCCCAAAAATGGAAGCACCCCTTCCTTTCCATATGGTCAAAATCAATGTAACCAAGTATAAGTATGTTTCGCACAAAAAAAACTCTCTAAAAAAAACGTATGCAAACCTGGGTCCCACGGGCAGGGCTGCGGCCCAAAAATTGAAATTATACATTTACACACCCAGCCCGCCGCCAGCGGCACATTTCTGCAAAAAAGGGCAATACACTACTCGAAATCCCTAAAGAAGCATTTATGTATTTTCATACATAAAAAAAATTTTTGGACTCTGGTTCCATTTTGTCAGAACATGTTTAAGTCCCCACGATTTCAACGTTTTCTCAAATGGGCAGTCCTATCCTTTTTTTTTCCCTCTCAATCGACCCAATCGGGCCTCTCACGGGTCCCCGACCTCCATTATTCGAAGAAAAAATAAAAAACCCCCCAACCTGCAAAGCTCCCCTTCTTAGGGACGCCTGTGGAGTGGGCGGGGCAAAAACCCAAAATGGAAGACCCCTTCCTTCCATATAGGTCAAAAAAATGTCACCAAGTTAACGTATTTTTCTGCCACAAAAACATCTCTAAAAAAGTATGCAAACCGGGGTGCACTGGCAGGACTGCGGACACATGTAATTATACATTACACACCAGACCGCCCCCAGGGCAATTTCTAAAAAAGGGCCCAAACCTACTTTCGAAACCCTAAAGAAGCATTTATGTATCTATCATCATGAAAAAATTTTTGAGATCTGGTTCAATATCTTGTCAGAACTTTTTTTTAAGCCCCCACGACTTTAAACGTGGTTCAAATCGGGCAGTCCTACCTATCTTTACCTCCAATGACCAATCAGGCCTCTCACGGGGTCCCGACTCCATTATTCAAGAGAAAAAATAAAAAACACCCAACCTGAAAACTCCCCTTTTATGAAGCCTGTGAAGTGGGCGGGGAAAAAACCCCAAAAATGGAACCCCCCTTTTCCTTTCCATATAGGCAAAATCAAGTACACCAAGTATAACGTATGTTTTGCACACAAAAACACTCTAAAAAAAGTATGAAAACCTGGGTCCCACTGGCAGGGTGCGGCAACATGAATTATACTGTACCACACGACCGCGCCACGCACATTTCTGAAAAAAGGGGGAATACACTCCGAAACCCCTAAAGAAGCATTTATGCATCTATCATACATGAAAAAACTTTGAGACTCTCGGTTCAAATATCTTGACAAAACGTTTAAGCTCCCCACGACTTTCAACGGGGTTCAATCGGGCATTTAAATCCTATCTTTACCTCTAAATGAGCCAATCGGCCTCTCATGGGGTCACCGACCTCCATTTTTCAGAGAGAAAAAAAAAAAAAAACCCCCAACCTGAAAAGCTGCCCTTTTTATGAACCCTGTGAGAGGGGGCGGGGACAAAAAACCCAAAATAAAAGCCCCTTTCCTTTTCCATATAGGTCAAAATCAATGTACACCAAGTATAAGTATGTTTCTGCACACAAAAACATCTCTGAAAAACGTATGCAAACCGGGGTGCCACTGGCGGGCTGCGGCACACTGTAATTATACATGTCACACCAGACGCGCCAACGCACATTTCTGCAAAAAGGGCAATACACTACGTCGAAACCCCTAAAAAAGCTTTTTATGCTATCTATATCATGAAAAAACTTGAGACTCTCGGTTAAATTTTCTTGACAAAATTTTAAGCTGCCCAGACTTTAACGGGTCTAAAATCGGGCAGCCCTACCCTATCTTTCCCTTCAATCGAGCCAATCAGGCTTTTCCCGGGGGTCACCGACCCCATTATTCAGAGAGAAAAAATAAAAAAACCCCAAAAATGAAAAGTGCCTTTTTTATGACAGCCTTTGAGAGTGGGGGGACAAAAAACCCAAAAGGGAAGACCCTTCCTTTCCTATAGGCAAAATCAATGTACACCAAGTATAACGATGTTTCTGCACACAAAAACTTCTCTGAAAAAACGTATGCAAACCTGGGTGCCCGGGCAGGGCTGCGGCACACATGAAATTATAATGTCACACACAAACCCCCCCAGCGGCACATTTCTGAAAAAAGGGCAATTACATAGTCAAACCCCCTAAAGAAGCATTTATGTATCTATCATACATAAAAAATTTTTGAGACCCCGGGTTTTACATATCTTGATCAGAAGTTTAAGCTGCCCACGACTTTCAAGTGGTTAAATCGGGCAGTCAATCCTATTTTTACCTCTCAATCGAGCCAACGGGCCTTCACGGGTCACCGCCCTTTCCTTATTCAGGAAAAAAAAATAAAAAAACCCAACCTGCAAAGCTCCCCTTTTCACCCTGTGAGAGGGGGCGGGGACAAAAACCCAAAATGGAAGCCCCCCTTCCCTTTTCCAAAAAGGTCAAAATCAATGACACCAATTTTAAACGTATTTTTTCTGCACAAAAAAACATCTTGAAAAAAACGTATGCAAACCTGGGTGCCACTGGCAGGGCGGGGGGGCACCACGAAATTTATACATGTACACACACAGACCCGCCACGGCACATTTCTGCAAAAAGGGAAAATACAACCCGTCAAAATCCCAAAAAAAGCTTTTTGTTTATCATACATAAAAAAACTTTGAGACTCTGGGTTCACATATTTGATCAGAAATGTTTAAGTCCCCACGATTTTCACGTGGTCTAAAAATGGGCATCTATCCTATCTTTACCTCTCAATGAGCCAATAGGCCTCTCATGGGTCCCGACCTCCATTATTCAGAAGAAAAAATAAAAAACACCCAACCTCAAAGCTCCCCCTTCTTATTAAGTGGGGAGTGGGCGGGACGAAACCCAAATGGAAGCCCCCCCTTCCCTTTTTCCATATGGGCAAAAATCAATGTACACAATTTATAAGTATTTTCTGCACACAAAACTCTCTGAAAAAAATTTTCAAACCTGGGTCCACGGCGGGGCGGGGCACACAGTTTTTAAAAATTGTACCACACAGACCCGCCGCCAGCGGCACTTTTCTGCAAAAAGGCAATAACACGTTGAAACCCCTAAAAAAACATTTAGCTATTATCATACATAAAAAAAAATTTGGACTCTGGGTTCAATATCTTGATCAGAACATTTTTAAGCTCCCCACGACTTTAAACCCGGGGTCTCAAATGGGGCAGCCCTACCCCTATCTTTACCTCTCAATCAGCAATCGGGCCCCTTCCTGGGTCCCCGACCCCCATTATTAGAGAGAAAAAATAAAAAACCCCCAAACCCGCAAAGCTCCCCTTCTTAGACAGCCTGGAGAGTGGGCGGGACAGAAACCCAAAAGGGAAGCCCCCCTTCCCTTTTCCATATGGGCAAAATAAATGTACCCAGTATAACGTATTTTTCTGACACAAAAAACATCTCTGAAAAAACGTATAAAACCTGGGTGCCACTGGCAGGGTGGGGCAAATTTAAAATTATAATGTACACACACGACCGCCGCCAGGGACATTTCTGCAAAAAAGGGCAAACACTAGTCGAAATCCCTAAAGAAGCATTTATGCTATCATCATACATGAAAAAAAATTTGAGACCTCGGTTCACATTCTTGATAAGAACATGTTTAAAGCTCCCCCACGACTTTCAACGTGGTCTAAAAATTCGGGCATCCTACCCTATTTTACCTCTCAATCGAGCCAATCGGGCCTCTCACGGGGCCCCGACCTCCTTATTCAGAAAAAAAAATAAAAAACACCCAACCTGCAAAGCTGCCTTCTTATACAGCCTGTGAAGGGGCGGGGGAAGAAACCAAAATGGAAAAGCACCCCTTCCTTTTCCATATAGGTCAAAATCAATGTACACCAAGTATAAGTATGTTTCGCAACAAAAAACATCTCTAAAAAAACGTATGCAAACCTGGGTGCCATGGCGGGGCTGGGGCCACATTAATTTAACATGTACACACACAGCCCGCCGCCAGGGGCACATTTCTGCAAAAAGGGCAATACACTAGTCAAAATCCCTAAAAAGCATTTTGCTCTTCATAAATGAAAAAACTTTGAGCTCTCGGTTCACATATTTTGATAAAACATTTTTAAAGCTCCCCACGACTTTAACGTGGTCTCAAATCGGCAGTCTATCCTATTTTTTCCCTCTAAAACGAGCCAATCGGCCTCTCATGGGGTCACCGACCCCCATTTTTTCAGAGAGAAAAAAAAAAACCCCAACCTGCAAAGCTGCCCTTTTTATGACACCCCGTGAGAGGGGGCGGGGACGGAAACCCAAAATGGAACCCCCTTTCCCTTTCCATATAGAAAAAATCAATGTACCCAAGTATAAAGTATTTTTGCAAAAAAAACATCTCTGAAAAAACCCTTGCAAACCCTGGGTGCCCTGGCAGGGCTGCGGCACCTGTAATTATAAATGTACAAACAGACCCCCCGCACGGCACATTTCTAAAAAAAGGGAAATCACATCGAAACCCCCTAAAGAAGCATTTACATCTTCTACATGAAAAAACTTGAGACTCTCGGTTCACATATCTTGTCAAACTTTTTTAAAGCTCCCCCACGACTTTCAAGTGTCTCAAATGGGAGCCCTATCTATCTTTACCTCTCAACGAGCCAATCGGCCCTCTCACGGGGTCCCCCGACCCCATTATTCGAGAGAAAAAATAAAAAACACCCAACCTGCAAAGTCCCCTTCTTAGACAGCCTGTGAGGTGGGCGGGACAAAAACCCCAAAAATGGAAGCACCCTTTCCTTTCCATATAGGTCAAAATAAATGTACCCCAAAAGTAAAAGTATGTTTCTGCCCACAAAAAACATTCTGAAAAAATATGCAAACCTGGGTCCCACTGGCAGGGTGGGGCACACATGTAATTATACATTACACACACAACCCCGCCAGCGGAATTTTCTAAAAAAAGGGCAATACACTCGTCGAAACCCCTAAAGAAGCATTTGCATCTATCATACAAAAAAACTTTGAGACCTCGGTTCACATATCTTGATCAAACATGTTTAGCTGCCCCGACTTTAAATGGTCTAATGGGCATCCTATCCTATTTTACCTCTCAATCAGCCAACGGGGCTCTCACTGGGTCACCACCTCCATTATCAAAGGGGAAAAAAAAAAAAACACCCAAGAAAAGCTGCCCTTCTTATGACACCTGTGAGATGGGCGGGACAAAACCCAAAATGGAAGACCCCTTTTTTCCATATAGTCAAAATCAATTACCCAATAAACGTTGTTTTGCACACAAAAACACCTCTGAAAAAACGTATGCAAACCTGGGGCCGGGCAGGGTGCGGAAACATGAAATTTAAAAATGTACACACACAGACCGCGCCAGGGCCATTTCTGCAAAAAGGGCAAACACTACGTCAAAATCCCCTAAAGAAGATTTATGTACTATCATACATAAAAAAAAACTTTGAGACTCTGGGTTCACATATCTTGATCAAAAATGTTTAAGCTGCCAATTTAACGGTCTCAAATCGGGCATCCATCCTATCTTTACCTCTCAGTCGACCCAAATCACCTCTCTGGGTCACCGCCTCCTTTATTCAGAGAGAAAAAAAAAAAAACACCCAACCTGAAAGCGCCCTTCTTAGACACCCTGTGAGAGTGGGGGGGACAGAAACCCAAAAAATGGAAGCCCCCCTTCCTTTCCATATGGGTCAAATAATGTACAAAGTATAAGTATGTTTCCCCAAACAAAAAAAATCTGAAAAAAACGTATGAAAACCCTGGGTGCCATGGCAGGGCTGGGAACATGTAATTATCATGTAACACACAGACCGCCGCCAGCGGCACATTCTGCAAAAGGGCAATACACTACGTCGAAACCCCTAAAGAAGATTTATGCTATCTATCATCATGAAAAATTTGGACTCCGTTCACATATCTTGACCCCCAACTTTTTTAAGCGCCCACGATTTTCAACGTGGTCTCAAATGGGGCAGTCCTACCCTATTTTACCTCTAAAACGACCCAAATCGGCCCTTCATGGGTCACCGACCTCCATTATTCAGAGAGAAAAAATAAAAAACCCCCTATGGTGACCTTATGGAAAGGAAGGGGTGCTTCCTTTTGGGGTTTTCTGTCCCCCCCTCTCACAGGCTGTATAAAAAGGGGCAGTTTGCGGTTGGTGTTTTTTATTTTTTCTTCTAAATTAATGGAGGTCGGTGCCCATAAAGGGCTTTGGCTCATTGAGAGGTAAAGATAGGAAAAACTGCCCATTTGAGAAAAAGTTGAAAGTCGGGGGGAGCTTAAACATGTTTGATCAAAATATTTAAAAACCGAGGTCTCAAAGTTTTTTATGTTTGATAGATAGATAAATTTTTCTTTAGGGATTTGACGTAGTGTATTGCCCTTTTTGCAGAAATGTGCCGCTGGCGGCGGCCTGTGTTGTCATTAAAAATAATGGTGCCGCAGCCCTGCCAGTGGCACCCTTTTTTTGCATAGTTTTTTCAGAGATGTTTTTGTGTGCAGAAACTACGTTATATTTGGGGTGTACATTGATTTTACCTATATGGAAAGGAAGGGGTGTTTCCTTTTTGGGGTTTCTGTCCCGCCCACTTCACGGCTGTCATAAGAAGGGCACTTTGCGGTTGGGTGTTTTTTATTTTTTCTCTCAAATAATGGAGGTCGGTGCCCCCAGTAAAGGGGCCCGATTGGCTCGATTGAAGGTAAAGATAGGATGGGAAAATGCCCGTTTGAGCCCCACGTTGAAAGTGTGGGCGTTAAAAAAACATTTTTGATAAAGATATTGACCGAGGTCTAAAATTTTTTTTCATGATGATAGATGATAAATGCTTCTTTAGGGATTTGAGTAGTGTTTCCCCTTTTTGCAAAAAATGTCCCGTGGCGGCGGTCTGTGTGTGTACATGTATAATTACATGGTGCCGCAGCCCTCCCGGGGGCCCCGGTTTGCATACGTTTTTTCAGAGATGTTTTTTGTGTGCAGAAAAAACGTTATACTTGGGTACATTGATTTTGACCTATAGGAAAGGAAGGGGGTTTCCCTTTTTTGGGTTTTCTGCCCCGCCCCCTCCACAGGCTGTATAAGAAGGGCAGCTTTGCAGGTTGGGTGTTTTTTATTTTTTCTCTTGAATAATGGGGGTCGGTGCCCCAGGGAGAGGCCTGATTGGCTCGATTGAGAGGTAAAGTTTAGGATAGGCTCCCCGATTTGAGACCATTTGAAAGTCGGGGCAGTTAAACATGTTCTGATCAAGTATGTAAACCAGGTCAAAAAGTTTTTTCATGTTGTAGATAGCAAAAATGCTTTTTTAGGGATTTCGACGTAGTGTTTTGCCCTTTTTGCAAAATGTCCCGCTGGCGGGGGTCTGTGTTGTACTGTATAAACACATGTGTGCCGACCCGCCAGTGGCACCCAGGTTTGCATACGTTTTTTCAGAGTTTTTTTTTGTGTGCAAAAAACTATTATACTTGGGTACTTGATTTTGACCTATAGGGAAAAGGGAAAGGGGGTGTTCCATTTTGGGTTTCTGTCCCCCCCCCACCCCACAGGCTTATAAAAAGGGCAGTTTGCGGGTTTGGGGTGTTTTTATTTTTTCTCTCTGAATAATGGGGTCGGTGCCCCAGTGAGAGGCCTGTTTGGCTCGTTTTGGGGGTTTAAAGATGGAAGGACTCCCCGATTTGAGACCACGTTGAAAGTCGTGGGCCTTAAACATGTTCTGATAAGATATGTGAACCGAGGTTTTAAGTTTTTTCATTATGATAGATAGCATAAATGCTTCTTTAGGGATTTCGAGTAGTGATTGCCCTTTTTGCGAAATGTGCCCTGGCGGCGGTTGTGGTGTACATGTATAATTACATGGTGCCGCAGCCCTGCCAGTGGCACCCGGGTTTGCTACTTTTTTCGAGATTTTTTTGTGTGCAGAAACATACGTTATACTTGGTGTACATTGATTTTGACCATTGGAAAGGAAGGGGTGCTTCCATTTTGGGTTTCTGTCCCCGCCCACTCTACAGGCTGTCAAAAGAAGGGCGTTTTGCAGGTGGGTGTTTTTTTTTTTTTTTCTCTCTGAATAAGGGAGGTGGGTGCCCCAGTAGAGGTGTTTGGTCGATTGAGGGGTAAAGATAGGATGGACTGCCCGTTTGAGACCCGTTAAAAGTCGTGGGCAGCTTAAACATGTTCTGATCAAGATATTGAACCGGGTTCGAACTTCTATTATAGATTAAATGAGGGAAATGGTGGGACCGACAAATTTATAGTTGTTGTTTATAGTTACATAGATACCTTTTTTTTTTTTTTAAAACATAATTTTTTTTTAATTAAATTTTACAATAACAAAAACCTATAATAACGTCCATTAGATGAGTTTCCCATTTGTACACAAAGAAAAAATATAAGGCACATTATCAGATGGGAAAAAGTACAAGCAATAAAAACAAATAGCACTATGAAAATTTTGGGCATCATAAAAAAGGAAAACAAAAGACGTCTCCATCTTCACTAAAAAAAGAAAAAAAAAAATAATAAAAAAGTAACCCCCCCCCCCCAAAAAAAAAACAAAACAAGAACATTTTACCCATACGCAGTTATGTTAAGGACAAAATCACATACACCTATGTAATCAAGTA
>JAODAL010050794.1:0-27139 GCA_025379985.1 Phyllomedusa bahiana | reverse complement strand
AAATCCCTGGGGGGTCTATAACCAATGGCACCCCTGATTTTTCCCTTTAAGGGGTGTAGCCAAATATGGGCTATTTAGGGGTTTTTATTAAGTTTTGCCCCTTAGGGTGTCCCCAAACCTGAAATGGCGCCTAAAAAAATCGTATTGAAAATGAGACCTCGAGTTCGGTAGGTGCTCCCCTATTCGGGGGCTTATGGTTGACCCAAATACTGCACTAGGGCCACATATGGTTCGCAAAAACGGCAGACCCGGGGGAATTATATTAAGTTGCTTTTACCTAGCACTTTTCCGTATTCCAGGAAAAAGGGATAAATTTTAAAAAACCAAAAACAAAAAAAGTGAAATTTTTGAAATTTCACCCCACTTTTTTTTAAATTTTCTGGAATACTAAAGGGTTATCAAACTTCCAAAAGGGTTTTAAAAATACTTAAGGCTAGTTTCTTAGATGGCATTATTTATGGGGGTATTAACATCAGGCCCCTCAAAGCCCCGTCAGAACGGGAGTGGTCCCTAAAAAAAGAATATTGCAAATTTTTTAAATTGGAAAATTACTACAAATTTTCAACCCCCCTAATGTCGTAAAAAAAAAAAAAAGACTTTAAAAAAAAGGCCCAACCAAATAGGGGGACAAGGGTAGATTGTTATAAACTTTTTTTGTGAATAATTATTGTTTTTGACGCAGAAATTTTGAACTTTAAAAAACGCAATTTTTTCCAAATTTTTAAAGGGGAAATTTTGATATTTTTTCACAACAAAAAAGGATTTAGGAAAAAAATTTCTTTAACTTAAAGCACAATTGTCAGAGAAAACAGTCCTGAATCACAGGAAGTAAAAGTGTCAAAAAGTTATTTCACATAAATGGACAATGTCGATTTCAAAAATAGGGCTGGGTCTAAGGCCAAAACGGGCTGGGCCAAGGGGGGAAATTCCCAATTTTTTACATGGGGAATAAATTTGCATAAACTTACTATATTGCCAAAAAAGATCCCCTTTGCTTTTATCTGTATATAAGACTGCAACTTAAATATTATTTAATTATTTAGTGAAATGTAGACCTTAAGGCTTGGTTCACACATTGGGCTATGACTGGCCCACAGGGGAATAGGGGAACCCCCGGTGGGCCCCTGAGTATGGTAAACCTGGAGTTGTTTTTTAACTGCATATATATTCTCGGGAGAGGCAAAAAAGCAGAGAAAGAGAGGCAAAAAGCAGAAGGCAGAGTATAGAACGCTTGTACAGTCTTTTTGCAATACATAGGGGGGCCCCTAAAAAAGCCCCCGGGGGGCCCAAAGAAAAAACTTAACGGGGGGGCCCTAGAATCAACTCCACCTGTGGACCATAGGCACCCCAGCCCGACACTAGCCTCATGTATGAAAATTTTCTATGTGTAAGACTGTCTTTGTTGCCCATAACAACCAATCAAAGGTCCCTTTTCATTTAATATAGTTCTCTGAAAAAATTAAAAGCGAGCTCTGATTGGTTGCCATGGGCAACAAAGAAAGTCTTACACCTAGACATTTAAATCATGCCCCCATTTGGTTTTTTGCTTGTTTTTTGTTCTGTTTTAAAAAAATACAAGTGTTTTTATATTTAACTCAAATTTGAAAAAACAAATGAAGTTTGGGTTCACGCATGCTGTTTTTTAAAAACTCAAAGGGTATATGTTTCATATGATTTTGATGTGTTTTTAGGAAACATCAAAAACACAAAAGAGCAATGTGTGAACCCAATCTCAAAATCCATATGTTCCAATAATGCTTAGATAACATTTTAATAAAAACGTATTCAAATATGTATCTATGCATTAAAAGTCTTTACTGTAAGTGTTCCTTTTCTGACCATGTAAAAAGTTTGGGGGGGGTATAGTCATGTCCCCAGAACAAAAACACGAAGAAATCTGGGGGGCATAAACATATAAGAGAAAATTAATAGCTTTCTGATCTGCCTGACAGGCCTCAGTTTGGGCTCTGGTCGCCGACCGCGGCCGTTTGCGACGGAAAAACCCGGTTTCTTACATGATGTTTGGAATTGTATTCACTAGTGTAAACTGTGTTTTCCTACTGTTTGCCTGATGATTTCGGGCCCAAACCCCGGGCCAGAAATCCTCCAGCACTCATGGGGGTTAATCACTCCCTGGTTGACGGGTTTTCCTTCCACTTCCTACTCCTCTACTTTACCCCTTCCCTATATATAGCCCTGTTCCTTTTTCCTATCCCTGTATTTGGGGGCCTTTATAGTTAGCCTTTCATATTGGTTTCTCTGTGTTTTGATCTTTTCTTGTTTCTGGTTTCCCCCTTGCCTCAATTCTGACCCCCTGCCTGCCCCGTTTTTGACTTGGGACTGTCCGACTACTGGTTCTTTTTTTTGTTTGTTTGTCTTTGTCTTGCCCCGTGCTCATGTACCCTTCGTCTTTGGTTGGGGCCGGTTTTAAAGGAGTCGGGTTCCCCTAAAGGCAGGGACAGAGGCGGGATCAGTTCGGGGCCCCCCATTTGTGTGTTTTGGGTGTGGTCCTGACCACCCCCTAAATTATAGCGGGCCCCATCCCCCAGTCTACCCTCCGGCGGTTCAACATGAATACGACTTGTCGGCACGCCCCGCCTGGGAGGAGTTGAAAACCCAAATTCCAGGGCAGGGGGGACTTATAAATCGAATTCGCAGCTTTTGGCCCCATAACAACCCATACCTGGATTTGCCGCCGCTGTGTCCGTATCTGCCCCTGAGTTTGTGAATCCCAGTATCCATTACAAGTCTAAATGCTTTTACAATCGCTTTATGGAAACCCACGGGTTCCGAATTCGGGAAAATTGTCCCCTGTTTTTTCGCTTTAAATTTTCCCACTGAGGAAAAAAAAGAGGGGTTTTGGTGTCTCTCCTCAGGGCCCCCCCAGGATTGGGGCCTAGCTATGCCCCTAAACCCCGGGAGTGGAATTAAAATTGACAGATTTTTCAGGTTTTGGGTTTAGTCTCGATAATCCCAAGGGGGGCCATGGGCAAAACTCCCTGCTATCTATTCAAGGGCCCCGCTCGTCCGAAAAATATTGTTCTGAGTTCCGCCAATGGTGTGCTATGCCGGGTGGTCTGCCCAAACCCCTAAAACCCCTTCAGACAAGTCTATCTTGCGGAAAGGATGCTATGGTCAGCCACCAACCCCTGACACATTAAATAAATTTAACTCTAGCTGTGCCTTGACAAAGACGAGGGAGAAAACCCAAAAAAGGGGGGGGGGAAAAAAAAAATTTTTTTAAAATTTGTACCCCTGAAAACTTTTTTTCACATACCCGGAAAAAACCCCTTTGGGGGTTTTTGGCCCCCGGAGAAACTGGGGGGAAATTTTTCTTTTTTTTTCGGAAAAACCCCCCCGGGGGCCCTCCAAAATCGGAAAAAGAGAAAGATATTTCCAGGAAGGTATTTGGGTATACTGGACCTCCTAACATTTTAATGTTTTTTTTTTTCCCGTATCCTTGGTCTCTAATTCTAAGAATTTTGCTTGTCAATATGATTGCTTAGGGGCTCGTAATTTTATTAGTATGCCTGTAGTCCGGCCCCTTGGTTTGGAATACTTTCATTGAGTTCTCCCTTTTTTTTTTTTCAGGAGTAGGGTTTACCTCCCCAAAACGGGGGAAGAATAAATTTCGACTGCTGGATAATTTGAATGTTGGCAAATCGCATACGAAAAACTTTCGTTTTTTTTCTGGAGAAATTTTCGCGGATATTATTCTTGGCTTTTTCCTGGCTCCGCCTCCAAATCCTGTGTTTGATGGAGGACCACAGCGATCCCAAAAGGGCGACCAGTGGGTTTTATTTGAAGAGGTTGATCCCTTGGGGTGTGCCTTGATTAATACCCAGATATTTATGAATTAAATCTGAATCTTAATAGAGATTTGCCGTAATTGCCTCCCCACCGCCTAGATTGTACAAGCCTTCACTTGCGGGGGGGGGAAACTTAACTTTTCTGCCCGAAGCAAAACTAAAGCATTTTGTATGTAAGGAACCCGAAAATTTTCTTTCTCCGGGAAAAAGGTGTTTCCCGACTACGATTCACAAGTTTTGCTCCGTCAAATGTCCCCCATTTGCATGAGGAGGATTTCCATCTCATTACCTGCCACTAAAGGTTGTGAAACCAAAATAAATCCCCTTTTTTTTACGACTGTGCACACTGGCTAGGAGTCATAAACTCTTAAAAATGTCAACTAAAACAAAATAATAAAAATGCCAACCGACCAAAAAACCTCCGCTTCAGTCCCTCCAAATTGTGCTCCCCAAACCAAAAAAAGGGAAAAGTTGGTCAAGCCCATCACACAAACCAAGGGGGTCTGGTGAGGGCCCCGGGGGGCCCCTCCTAAAGGGGGGGGGGTCTGTCATATCATGCCTGACAGAGCCCGCTTTGGGGTCTGGTCGCCGACCAGCCCCCGTTGCGACGGAAACCCTGGTTTTTTTACATGATCAGGAATTGTATTCCTAGTGGAACTGTTTCTCCCCCCTGTTTGCCTGATTTATTTCTGGCCAACGCCCTGGCCAGAAATCCCCAGCATCATAGGGGTTAATAGCTCCCTGATTTCAGGGGGGGGGGGCCCCTTCCCCCTACCAAACTCCTCTACTTCTACCCCTTTCCTTAAATAGCCGCTGCTTCCCCTTCTCTAGCCTGCTTATTGCGTGCCCTTTTTAAGTTAGCCTGTCATATGTTGTTTTTGGCAATTTATTTCTGCTTTTTTCGGGGTTTCTCCCTTTGCCTCACGATTCTGTACCGCGCTGCCTGCCCCGTTATTGACTTGGACTGTCCGACTACTGGTTCTGTGTTCTTTGTTTGTTTGTCTTTGTCTGTGCACGCTGCTCAGTGTAGCCTTCAGTCTTCTGGTTGGGGCCGGCCTGTTAAGGAGTCGGGTTCCCCAAAAGGCAGGGACAGAGGCTGGGATCAGTGTCAGGGCCCCACTTGTCCGTGTCTTGTGTGCGTCCCTGACCATCCCTAACAATAGCTTTTCTATTTACAAGGACTTAGGACTGTTGAATTTTATTTTCAGTTGCCCTGTGCTATGTCTAAACTCCTGGATAGAGGATGCCCCCTTGTTCTTATTTTATTCGGGACAAGTTGTACTTTTTAAGGGAATAGTTTAAGTTCACTTTTAAATTATTGCAGAATTTCTTTTTTTTTTTACACCATTCACATTTCACACTTAATAATAGTAATTCTACAGGCTATTATGGTCATGTGGATATCTAATATATGTAGGTTTTTTGTTTGTGTAGTGTATGCACAATTATTTTTTGTTATTTTTTATTTTATTTATTTTTTCTATGTTTTTTTTTTTATCCCATGAAGGGATAACTGTGTTACATTTTTTTTACTCTTATTAAATGGCAGTGTGCCCTGATTGCTGGCTTCTCATACAGATAGCTCTGGGGCTACTTTTGGTCTCCAGGACTGATAGTGCAACCATTCCCCGGCTCTCTTGCGTCACCGGAGTCCCGATCACACGACACAGTGGGGGAAAGCCCTTTGATTACACAGTGGTCATGAACCATGGCAATCAAAGGTTTCCCCACACTGCCCTGTTCCTAGCGCTGCTGCAGCGCCGCAATCCCCAGCTGTCTGCAGCAACATCAAACGACGTTGCTGCAGACGAACGACCTGTACCACCCGACGTAAGTACTAACATCAAAAATCTCACGGATCAAAATATATACAGATGTTTTATAGTCAATAAAGACTCACAGTTGCTTATCCTTCTCTGGTGCACCTATCCAGAAGAGACAGGATAATCGCCACAAAAAGGGCAGTTCCGTATACAGGCAACTTTCCCTAGGATGCCTTACAATGTCCTACAGGGAGAAGTTGCCTAGGGAAAGGTCCCTGCATAGGGATTTTCCCTTTTCGGGGCAATGACCCATCTCTTCTGGATAGTTGCAAGACATAATTATTACCAGGGAGAGATATGTATTGTTATCCTGTAACCCTAACATCGATCCAGGAACCAATGTTGTCCATGTTGTCAATGGTTTATAAGTTGGATTGCTATTTATGTATTTTTGATATACATTTTTGAATCCATTTCAGGCTGATTGGTCTTAATTAGTGCTGATCGAACTGTTCTAGAAACGTTAATTTCTAGTAGAACTCTAGTAGAACATTTTACTGTTCCTTCGAGAAAAGTTCTAGTTCGACATACCATTTTCAGTGTCGTTTTCAGAGGCTTTCTGCACTTTTGGTGGCCATTTAATCATTGCAGAGCACAGAGAAGTGTCAAGAATCTCTTCGCTGAGGTGTAGAGCTCCCATTGGCTGCTGAAATCACATGATCATGTAATATATATTTCACTGTATGGCCTTGTGAATGCCATTTTCAGCTCACTCTCTAGATAGCATTTTCCTCTCCATAGACATCAATAGTTAGGGAGTTTGGTATTGCTGGCTGCATCTTTCCCACACCCGGAAGCTGTTATTTGGTGACAGTTGCAAGCTCACGTAATGCCTATCTCTCATATACATGGACAAATATTATACATAGTTCTTGAATTTTCTAAATCATACTAAGTGCCCAAAAGTTCTGTTTTTGCAGTTTTGGGGGTTCCGTAATTGTTTAGCACACCATCTCCAAATATCCTATATGTCAAAGCGGCTTTTGGGCCCCTTCAGGATGCAAGGCCCTGAAGCAGCTGCTACCGCTGTACCTCCTATGGCTACGCCCCTGCTTGCAAGCTGTCCTCATCTTTTCAGTTAGCCATTAAAAGGATTGAAGTAAATTTTAGCCTCTCAATTTTTTTTCTGTCCCCTCTAGAGCCAAATTTTCTTCACTAAGTTGTTCCACGTATCCAGTTTACTGTTATGGATGTTAATTACAGCTTCTCCTCACCTGTATAGGTATAAAAATTAACCAGAACATATTCTCCCATTGACTTTAATGGGGTTTGAGTTCAAGTTCTAGTTCGAATTGAACCTTGATCCGAACACACTAAAGTTCAAGGTTCTAATTGAATTAGAACACTTTACTGCTCACTCATCTCTAGTCTAAATTAGATTTTTGTCTTCATTTCTACCCTGTAAAATAAAAATTAAAATGGATTCCTACTAGTTGCACTTGTTTGTCTTTAAAATATCTTATCAGAGAATTCTTTCTTGAGGTTATTCCTACAAATTTTCCAGTTAAACTTTGTGGCAGCCTTTCGTACACGTGCATAAAACAAGATGTTTTACCAATGATCTCCCACTTGTATGGTTACTTTTTCCTATTCCTGACTCTCTGTGGATACCAATCCAATAATGTAAGGAATTTTATTACAAACTTGACTAGTTTCTTGGAAAGTATGGTTATCTAGGTGGATAAAGGTTAGTTTTGTAACATGGCATACCATATTTTATTTATTTGGTATTCCTTCTGCAATTCAATGAATTATTTTTTTTAAAATTACATACAGAGGGTTTAATTGCACCACAAAGTTTTGACAGGCACTTTACATTTTGTTTGAGGTCAAGCCCGATTTCTCTTCTGTCTACCATTCAAACAGTCCAAGGGAAAAACGCCAAACTAGCCAAAAAAACCTGGGGAGCTGTCCACCGACCCTTTAAATCAAACACATTAAACGGGTTTCCTTTTTTTTCCTGTTTATTGTAAAGGTTTTTTTTAACCTTGTTCTACATTCATGGCCATGCTAGTTTCCTCATAAAGTGCCTTCATCTGCTGCCTGCCTTATGCTCATTTCCCACACAGCACGAACTGCCCATGCCCTGACCCTGGACCTGTTCACCACATTGACTCCCAAAGTAAAAATGTTCTACTCTTGCTCGCAAGGGCAGTTCCCCTGCACTAATACCAACCTCGTAAAAGGATGAAGTTTCCCCCTCCAACTCCCCCATTCGTCTAACCAATCTATTCACATTTAAAAAGGCCCCAAAACCCCCCCACCATCCCAAAATCTTCTTTTTTGGGGAAACCTTTCCCTTGTCTTCCTTCAAAACCCCAATTCAAGCCGTGACCCCCCTTTCCCACTCCCCCTAAATATATTTCCATTACCCTTTCTTGACTTTAACTCCACAAAATTGCTTGTTTATGACCTCACCATCTCACACCTGGATTCCTTCTTTGTGACCTCCTGTCTAGCACTCTTGCTCCCCTTTAATCCATCCTCAACATCTTATCCACCTCTCTCCTCACTACTCCTCTGCCTTTCCCTTCTGTCAATCCCTCCAATGGCTATCCTCTGCCTAGAGAATTCAGTTCAAGCTGCTAACAATGAAATAAGGCTCTACATAATCTGTCCCCCGTATATGTCTGCCTTAATCGCCAGATACCTACCCTCACACAATTTCTGCTCCTTTAAAAGACCTTCTTCCTGCTGTCCTTTTTGTCCTTCAAAACCCGTCCCAAGCTCTTCTTATCCCCAAACTCTGGAATTTCAGTCCCCCAACACATCAACCCTTTCCCCCCTCAACTATTTCAAAAAAAACCCTTAAAAAAAACATCTTTTCAAAATAGCAAAAAAAACAATACCCTTCGCCTTACACAATAATACACCTCTCCATCCTCCACCTTCAGTCTTCCCCTTCTCCTTTTAGTTTGAAATTTTCTCAAAGACGTGGTCCCCCCCTACCAATAAGGGGTTTTACTTAAAGGGGTTGTCTCACTACAAGGTTTTGCTTTTTTTTTTAAAGATTTTTGAAAAAACAAGTCACTTTGAATATATGTCCATTAACATTGTCCTACCTTTTCCCTAAAAAACCCCTCAGTAGGGGCTCATCAACTTTCAGGTCGCTATAGCTACAGCCCTTTTACTCTCTCCTGATAGGCTGCCAGCACGGGTCACTATAGCTACAGACCGGGCTTCTCTGCAGCCTAGGGAAGCCATAAACCGCCCCGAATTTTAAATGAAACCAAGAAAACAGGACTAGGGAAGATGAAACGATTTTGTGAGACAACCCCCTTTAATTATTTTAAAATTTTCATATTATTTATTTTTATGTACCGAACTCCTTGCCTTTACAACACTCGGAAAATTTAAAGGGCTCTAAAATTACATAATAAAATTTAAAAAAAAGGTAAATAAGGTGGACCCTAGCCCTATGTCCACTTGAGATTTTGGATTGCCCTTAAAAAGTCTGCCATGGGTGATTGTCCTACCTCTGTCTCCTTTTCTCACTGTAGATGAGAAGAGAATGCAACTGCTGGATCAATCACTTGGCAGAGGAGACTGCTAGAAAGCCTATGGGGGGGCTTAATTTTAATACAAACGATTTACAAGAGGGTGTATCAGAATCCTTTAAAATTCTCGAAAACTCGTAAACACACACACCCCACACCTATACGGGAAAAGGGTTAAGAGCAACAATAGTTTTTTTTTTAATACTAAAAGGGGAAAAAATGTTAGGGGTTAAAAATTCAAAAAAGAGCAGTTGGCTGCTGCGGCGACATTTCGACCACAGAGAGAGCAGCAACAAAGGCAGCACTGCAACCGAGGGGAGTGCAGAGGTAAGTATGATATTTTTTATTTTTTAGAAGCAATTTAAAATAAAATTAAACATTTTTTTCCTGGGAAATCCATTGAAACTATTTATGGAGTGCCTTATGGCTTTGAAAGGACAACAAAATCACAATAACTAAGGCTACTACATCAATGACTTATGTTAGGATTGCTGTGATAGACTACCCACTTTTTTGTTTGATTTTTTTTATAAATGGGTTTGGATAAGAATCCGGAGAAGCATTAAACAGCAATAATGTTAGGAATGTTAGAAATAAAGATCTATAAACAACATGGAAATTGTTCCTTTAGATAGGGAAAATTTACTGATTTCCAAAATTCTACCCGATATTAGAAATTACAAAATTTAAATTACTCACTAATTGTCTTTGAGAATTAGGTTGCTCTGATTCTATTAAGCACTTTTTTGGGGCGGGGGGTTAACAAAGATGTCTGGATGTGTTATTCCCCCAGAAACACAAGTACTTCTGAAGTTAATTGAATACACCGTGCATATTACAATTATCCATGATTTTTATTATGGGGGAAAAAAAAAACGGATGATACATTTTCCTTTCTGAAAAAAATACATTTTTGAATTTCTCAAAAAACCATCACTTTTAACATTGTAATATAGTCTCTAGTTAGTACCATGAATCCTGCTGGGTTAACTAATTCATGAGACAATCTCCAATCTCAGTCAGGCAGATTTTGTTCTAATGCTATATATTGTAAATGTAAATCAGATATGCAATAGATGTGAATATAAAAAAGATCTCCAGAACAGGTTTACCTGCATCTCTTTCGGCTCTCATCCATCCAGACGTAATGTTTCTCTGTTGTGGGAAATAAATAACGTGGAGATCTTCAAATAAGAGCTTTTTGATGTATTATCGCTATTACTCACTGTATAAACTAGAAGACTAAGTGCAGCAATTCAAGCTTTTTATTTCAGTTTACTTTATTAATAGCAAAAAAAAGGACTTGAAAATATTTTCATCAAGACTTTTCCTTTTAATGGTGAGACTAGAGGATATTTCAATTTTTTATGTATTGATGAACTAGTAAGCCCTTTGCAATGCTAGATCAGGCTACAGTGTTATTTGCTCATTTGAGTAAACTATGGAGGAAAGTACTTAGTCTATTTTTGAAAATTATGTGACTTGTATAAATAATGGATGAGTTATAAAGAATTACCAGTGCATAAATTAATGATGAAACTGTATTAAATCACTGAAAACATGTGGGTAGAACAATAGAAAATGAACATCAGATAGAGATTAGTGAACATCAAAGTCAGACAAGCGCTAAAGTTGCAGTGTCCCTTTAAATAGTTTATGGAATGCTGACATATATGGAGGGACATATTTGCAGCAGGCACTAGCCTTTTAACTTGGCAAGGACCAGCATCAGCACATACCAGGGAGCAGCAAATTAAGTGGAAGCATACACCAGCGGATAGAGTAGAGCAGAGGTTTTCAACCTTTTTTCTGCCACGGACCCCCGATTCCTGTCCTATTTCGATGGGGACCCCCAAGTTCTTGGTAATCTAACAAGCAGCAAAAGAGACACACAGCAGTCAATTACTCAATGTTTATAGACTGCTAATAAAATCAGTAGCATTGTACCCGATTAAAAGTGTGTATTAGATGTGCATTAATAATAAGCTACATACATTACAGACTTAATGGCTTATCTGAAATTACCAAACTACAGTTAGCGTCATTCAGTTCAGTTTGATGGCTGTGCCACTTTATCACTGCACAATATGTTCAAACGTGGCTCAGTGGGCGACAAACCAACACATATCTCATCTTCAATGTTCAGTGTTGCTCTGTATGTCTTTTTTAACGCAGTGACAACAGAAAATGCCACAAATTACAACAAAACGTTAATGGCTTTTCTGGATAGGAGTGGGTACTTCTGCCCACACGATAACTAGAAAGATGTCAGTGATATTAGGCTAAATTGCAACCAGTCAGTTGACTGTTTTGCCAATTCTTGTTGTTCACAACCAGTTAAATTGATAAGCAGGCATTGAAATGGATTACCAATCCAATCAAACATGCTCACCTCATCATTGCCAAAATATTTCTGAAAGTAATGTGACAACTTCTGGATATGGTTCTAAACAGCACCTACAATGACCTCTGTGTTGATCTCATTTTCCATGAGATGTTATCCGACAGTGAAAATATATCATTAATGCCATGCTGATGTCTTGTCTTCTAGATACAGAATTTTTTATGGAAATCATTGATTTTATCATGCGTTTTTCAAATGTTCAAAGTAGAACCTTGCAAGGACAAAGTTAAGCTTTTCAGAACATTAAAAATGTCTCCAAGATACGCCAATCTGGCAACCCATGTTTCATCAGGCAAAAAATGTGCCTATGTTACATTATGCTCATTTAGTAATATGAGCAATTGATTCAATATGAGCTGTTCAACACGGTCACGTAATAGTCAACTTACTTCTGTACACAGCAATAAGTGTTTATGTTCAGCCCCCATTACACAACCTACATATTCAAACAAACAATAATTGAGAGGCCTGTCTTTGGTGAAGTTGACAATTTTAACACACTCTAACACATCACCAAGATTTCCATCCAGGTCCTATGCAGCTAAAACCTCGTAGTGGATCACGGAGTGTGTTGCTGCTCATGGAGCAACTTCCTTTATTTGTGCGACTATACCAGACTTCCTTCCTGTCATCACAGCAGTGTCATCAGTACAAATTCAAATACACTGCATCTAGAGATGGACGAATTTCTCTAAAATTCGATTCGGTCACTTCGCCGAATTTTCCGACAAAATTAGTTTTGTTCCGAATTACTTCGGCATGAATCGCGTTAAAAAAGAAGCAATTTCCAGCTGCACAGAGCCTGCAGGTGCTGTAGAACTTTGTGCCATGCTTAAATATGCAAGGGAGCTTGGTTTGGTCTTCATACAATGTTTGTTTTAGTATGACACGCAGATGACTGCCGCCGCTCTTAGAATCGCTTCAAATATAAAATTTCCCCGGCACTTAAGAGGGCAAAACTGACCAAAAAACTCAAGCGGGATTGTAGCCTGATAAAGTCATGCCAGCGAAAGCTGGAAAAAAACAAGCTAGAGCTCCCGGTGGCAACATTAGTGACAGAGTGTGGAGTGAGCGGCAGTCCACAGCAGCAGAGGTCAGGCATGGCACAATGGGCATTCTGGAGGGGGCAAAACACGAGGGAAACCACAGAGTGGCCCCAATGACTGAGAGCGGAGGGCACGGCGGCAGCAGTATGAGGTCAGGCATGGACAAAGACATTCTGGGCGCAAAACGTATTAGCCACAGAGTGGACACAATGATACAGTGTGGAGGTCACGACAGCAGCACATGAGATCAGGCAGTGGCACAAAGACATTCTGGAGGCGGCAAAACAGTATTAGGCCACAGAGTTGCACAATGATACAGTGTGGAGGTCACGACAGCAGCAGCATGAATCAAGCAGTGGCACAAGACATTCTGGAGGCGCAAAACAGTATTAGGCCACAGAGTGGCACAATCACACAGTGTGGAGGTCCAAAGGCGGCAGCATATGAGATAAGGCAGGGCACAATGACATTCTGGAGGCTGGCTTAACAGTAATAGCCACAGATGGCACAATCACACAGTGGAGGTCACGGCAGCAGTAATGAGATCAGCAGTGGCACAATGACATTCTGGAGGCGGCTAAACAGTATTAGGCCACAAGTGGGACAATCACACAGTGTGGAGGGCACGGGGCAGCAGTATGAGATCAGGCAGTGGCACAATGACATTTTGGAGGCGGCAAAACAGTATTAGGCCACAGAGGGGGCACAAATCACACAGTGTGGAGGTCACGGCGACAGCAGTATGAGAACAGGCAGTGGCACAAAGACATTCTGGAGGCGGGAAAACAGTATTAGGCCACAGAGTGGCACAAAACACACAGTGTGGGGTCACGACAGCAAACAGCATGAGATCAGGCAGTGGCACAATGACATTCTGGAGGGGGCAAAACGGAGGAAGCCACAGAATGGAAAATTTGACTGAGAGCGGGGGGTCACGGCGGCACCCAGCATAAAGTCGGGCCCCATTGGCACAATGAAAACGTGGGGGGGGGCACGGCGGGGACCCACAGAGCAGCATGAGGTCAGAGAGTGGCACATTGAAAATTCGGGGAGGGGGGCAAAACAGGGGGAAAGCCACAGAGGGGCAAAATGCCCTGAGAGGGGGAGGTAAATGGGGGGCAGAAACCCAAGAGGTCAGGCTGGAACAATGCCCACAGTGGGGAAAGGACAGGGCAGCACCACACAGCAGAAATAGGTCGAAAAAGGGCACAATGACACAATGTGGATGTCCCCGGCAACAGCATAGCAAAGGTCATAGAGGGGCACAAAAAACAGAGTGTTGGGGTTTGGTGGCAATACCATCCCTGGAAAAGGGGGATGGTTGTGGCAATGGAAAAAACCCGGGCGCAGATGGTGGGCATCACGGGGGGGGAAATCAAATAGGGGCCCTAAAAGGCATTTTAGTTTAAAACCCAAAACGACGCCAAAGGGAAATTGGGGTGTGGAAACCCTGTCCGAATTTCCCACGCCGGGGGAATTCCCCCCAATTTTGACAAAGGTTTTTTTTTTTTTTTTTTTTTTTTTTTTTTTTTTTTTTTTTTTTTTTATTTTTTTTTTTTTTTTTTTTTTTGAATTTTTTTTTTTTTTTTTTCCAATTTTTTTTTTTTTTTTTTTTTTTGAAAGAGGGTTTTTTTTTTTTTTTTTTTTTTTTTTTTTTCACCTTTTGGGGGTAACGAGGGCCCCCCGCCGCACTAAACACCCCCTCTGTTTCCAAAACCTATTTGGCCGGGCAGGAAAAGCTTCTCCACGGGCTAACTGGGCAAAAGTGGGGCCAAAAAACTCCAGTTTGGCTGCCCAGTAGTCCCCCCCCCCCAATTTTAAAAAACTGAGGTGGCAAAGTGCTGTTCAAGTAGGCCAAAACCCTTTTTGGTTTCGGGGGACTGCCCCAAAGGTCCTGCTGCTGCGCGCTGCTGGCAATTTCCCCCTCACATGCGTTTTAAAGGGAAGCTGCTCACCCAGTGACTCCAGATTTGGGTTTAACTACTGTTTGGACTGGTATTTGCCCCCTACCCCCCCCCCTTTCCCCCCAGCAGCCGGGGAAAAAAGTAAAAGTAAAGCGCTGGGGAACCCCCCATTTCAGAACGTAAAGGGGAAGGGACAAAGCCCCACATGGGCCCAAGGGCCCAAAACGATTGGGAGGTTTTCCCCTAAGTATTTGAGTTTGTTTTTTTTTTCCCCCCAAATTTAGCTGGGAAAAAGGCCCCTTTTTTGGGAAACCGGGTAGCGGGGGCCCAATAGGGTGGGGGGAGCCAAAAATTCTTCCCTATCCGGATGTTTGACAAATTCGGCCCCTTTCACAAGGCCAGGCAAATAAGCTTGCCCCGGGCCATCTGCAAAAGTAAACTCCGAGGGGCTCCCTGCCCCTTTTCCATTTAAATACTGCCAGGGTGCTTGGGGGTCATTTTGGCCTAAACTTCCTCATCTCCACCCCCCTTTCTCCATTGCCCTGCTCCTCCCTCTTGTAAAACCTGGGTAGAAAATCCACTAAATTTCACCAGACAAGGGGGCTTCTCCCTCCAATGCCCCTCCCCCCTCCTCCCCCCCATTTCAGTCCCCCCCCGGACTCTTTGTGCCCCCACAATTGTAGTCCCACACTCCTTCCCTTCCCCTCCCAACAGATTTTCGGGCATCTTTTTCCAGGAAAAAAAGCAGGGAAGCCCGTTTTTCCATCCCACCCCGGGCGACTGACAAATAACGCGCCTCCTCAAATTTTGGCCTCAAAACCGGAAAGGTGTCACGAAAGAGCTGCCACTGCTGACATCAAAGTTTTAAAAGGGGGAAGTATTTTTCTGTTTTTCCGGGATAATCAAAAAATCTTTAATGGCCTTTCTCTTTTCAAAACAGTGGGTTCCAACATTTTCAGCGGGGAATTCGAGGGGGTGGAAAAAACCGCATATCAGAGTGGTTGGGGTAGGCCGTTTTTCCGGGGCTGCAACTCGAGGAGGGTTTTTTCCGGGCCTTTGAAACGAAGGGATAAAGTCATGCACATTTTTCCCGGGCCCATTTTCCCAAAAAAGGTTCTTAAGATGGGTGGAAAGCCCTTCGGGAAACCTTTTCCCCAAACCAAATTGAAAAACGTGCGCCATGCGGGGCGAAAGGGCCCCCTCCCTCCTGGGTCCCAGCGCGGACACCATGTTCCTCCCATTGTCCTCACCGGGTTTCCAATTTCATTTTGGGGGCGGAGAAAGCCACACCCGATTTTTTGCTGCATGACGCGGAGCGGGTTTCCTCCCCTTGGTGACCTTCTTTCGCCGGGGCAAGCCATTGTAAACTGCGTGACACCGCTGTCCCCTACACATGTTAGGGAGGGAGCATTTACTTGTGGGGCTAAATTGGTTTGGGGGTGGAAGGGGGGGGGCGGACTTGGGCAGGTGCAGCATTTTTTGACAACGGGGAGGGGGAAAGGGGCTTTCCCCCTTCCAAGTTGTTGTGTCCCGGGGGCTTGAAGCACATTACCCAGGGGGCCCGTAAAGGACATTTTTACTGGCCCTACCGATTTTAACAGCTCCAACGCCCGGGCGCGCCGTGCCCCCTTGGAAAAAAAACCGATAAGTTTTAAAGGGGACTGACCCCCCCCTTCGGGTTCTACATATTTATGAATTGCGGGTACCCCCTTTTTGGAAAAAAAATTTTAAGGGCTTGGAACTCTCCATCTGGGCTCGGCACAAGCCAATTTTTCTCTGAACGTGCAAGATCCCCCTTTTGGAAAGGGGGGGGCTGCATCCCAAACCCAACCCCAGGAGCACGGCCAGCGGCTGCACCTTAAAGGAGGGTTTTGGACGCATACTTTTTCTTTTTGCAATCCCCTTTCGCTGAACGACTCTGGCGCCATGAGTAGCAAAGGAGCAGGACCCAGGGGGACCGGGAGAATGATTAAAAGAGAAACATCTCCCTTTTCAAGGGGGTTTGGACCCTTTGGATTTGGCTGAAAATTTGGCATGTGTGCCACGGGGCCCTTGCTGCTGCTGCTTTTGCGGGCGGCACCCAGGTTTGAAAAACCCACATTTTGACCCAAACGATTCTCCCGGGGCCACCGGATGGTGACCTGCATGTTTTGCCCGCAGGGCCGTGGTGCCAGCTTTAGCTCCCTGGCCACCTTCACTATTCTCCCCCACAGATTCAACAAATCCCCAAATTTTCGGCTCCCCCCTTGTCTTAGCAAAAAAACTGACACACCACCGAGTATCAAATTTTTAAACCGCCCCCCGCCCCCCGCACTAAATGACTACTGCCCCGGGCCCGGGCCCTCGCGGGCCCCCCGGTGCTTTTTTACTTTTTTGGACCTGCAAGCGGGTTTTTCCCCCGGGGGCCCGTTTTGGGCTCCCGACCTCACCCTGCGCTATCCCTTTTGGACTCACACCAAAACCGACCCACTTGCTTCTGCGTTTGCTGCCTGAAGCGCAAGCTAACCCCCTTTCCCTGACAAAGTAAACCCCTTTTCCTCACCCGGGCCCCAAAAAACCCCCCTCGGCACACATCTTCTTTTGTTTTTTATTCAATCCCCTGCGTCCTCACCCCCGGTTTTGGGGGTATCCGGGGCTGACCCTCACAAAAATACCTCCGATCCACTCTCCACATTTTATTTTTTTGCCGCCTACGGGCAAGAAGCACGATTTTGGGCCCCCATTTCTTCGCTACCAAGTACTGCTACTGTCCTCCTAAAAATTTTTTCATCCTCGCAATATAGGGCGCTGGGGCCCAGCCCAAACAAAAGTAAAACTCTGCTGAGGGGAACCGGATGGGACAGAGGCGGGCTGAGGACAGGTGAGGTGGCCGCTGACCCGCTCCCCAGGCCATGCCAACTAATGGTTGTGTCTGAGGTTCCCACGACTCTTGGCTGGGGTTGTCGATTGTCATCTGGGAGGAAGAGGATGACCTAGTCAACCAATCAAGAACCCTTGGGTTGCTGAAACAACACACGGCCGCTAGATGACAGCGGCAGTTGTGACCTCACCGAGTGACCCCTGCTGCGACGTCCCCTAGCTGTGCTGCGACCTGGGCCTGTTCCAGGAATGTTTGTGCCACTGTCACTCGCAGGTGCAGAGCCTCCCACCTCTCTGTCTGACATACTGTTTGTTCTAAAATGTACAGACACTGTTTGATGATGATATCTGTATATGATAAATATACACCCTGTTTTTGACTCCAAAATGAACCCTGTAAACAAGCTTGGGTAACCTTGGATATAAATTGCGCTCCACAAATGGCCAGGAAAAATTTACTTGTATGTGTCGTTTAAAAACACTGTGTGTTTTACTAAATGTAAAAGCACAAACAGGCTTAATTAACCTTCGGACATGAATTAGGCTACAGGAAAAATGCATATATTTTGGCGTTGAAAAAGACGGTTTATTTTTGTCAGCACACCAGCAAAACAACGCTTAATTAATCCCTGGATGTAAATTGCGACAAAGAATTGAGCCGCACAAACTAGTAGCTGTAAGGGCTGGGTAGTGGATCCGCTGGACCACCGCAAGCGGTTTTCACCAGAGCCGAATGGACTTGCTACGGCGGAGAACTACCAGGTCGCCCCACTGGCGTGACTTGCTTGCGGTGGCAGCCAAGGCAGTGTGTGGTACAAAATCGTAAGACGTAGGCGAAGTCGGGGACAGGCAAGAGGTCAGGGCAGGCGGCAACGGTTCGTGGTCAAGACACAGGAGCGAAATAGGTTCGGTACACAGAAGTCAGGCAACAAGGCAGAAGAAGCTTTCTCTGAAGGCAGTACAGCACTAAAGATCCGGCAAAGGTGACCCGGAAGGAAGGGAGTTAAATAGGGTCACCTGCCAGCCTTAACCAATAATAGGCGTACTGCCCCTTTAAATCCTCGAGAGCCGGCGCGCGCGCGCGCCTAAGGTGCGGGATGTGTACACCGGCCGGCCAGGAGAACGGGAGGATGCGGGAGCGCGGAGAGGTAAGAGAGCAGGCGGGACCCGACCCGCGGGACCGGCAGGGGCCGCCGGGACCCGACGGGTGGCCGCACGAGTGCGCCCGCAGCCCGGGCGAGGGGCTGCGGGACCACTCGTGACAGTACCCCCCCCCCAGGCCTCCTCCTCTTTCTGGTTCGGAGGAACCGCAATACGAGACCGCGGTCCAGGATGTTTTCCTCAGGTTCCCATGATCTCTCCTCCGGACCGAATCCCTCCCAATCAACCAAGAATTGCCGTTTACCCCTAAACGACCTCACAGCCAAGATCTCACCGCAAATATGTTGGAGGCTACAGACTCAGGAGAGGGAGGGGCAACTCTTCTGGAGAAGCGGTTCAACACGACGGGCTTCAGGAGGGATACATGAAAAGAATTTGGGATCCGCATGGTGGGTGGGAGTCGGAGCTTATACGCTACTGGATTAATACGGCTCAGGATTTCAAAGGGCCCCAGGAAGCGCGGACCAAGCTTGTAGCTGGGGATTTTCAACCTGACATATTTGGCGGACAGCCAGACTTTGTCTCCGGGGGTAAAGATTGGAGCTGGTCTCCTCTTTCTGTCCGCCTGGGCCTTCATACGGACAGCAGCATGCTGCAGGGACTGACGAGTCTGCTTCCAGATGCCAGATAAGTCGGTGGACCAAGACATCTACAGAGGGCACCTCGGAGGAGGAGGGCAGAGGGAGAGGGGGACGGGGATGCCGACCATATACAATAAAAAAGGGAGACGCGCCAGAAGCCCCAGAATCCAGTGAGTTGTATGAAAATTCGGCCCAGGGTAGGAGGTTGGCCCAATCATCCTGGCGAGCAGAAACAAAATAACGTAAGTAACTACCCAGAATCTGATTGACTCTCTCTACCTGACCGTTGGATTGCGGATGGTAGGATGAAGAAAAGTCTAACTTCACCTGCAATCGGGAGCAGAGTGCGCGCCAGAACTTGGACACGAACTGCACCCCACGATCAGAGACGATGTGCTGGGGCAGACCGTGCAGGCGTGAAGAGATGTGACTAAAGAACAGGGAGGCGAGACGTGGTGCGGAAGGTAACCCGGGCAGTGGATGAAGTGTGACATCTCGAAAACCTATCCGTAATGACCAGACACGGTGTTACCCGAAGAGGATGGAAGGTCGGTGATGAAATCCATCGCCACATGGGACCATGGGATACTGGGCATAGGCAGGGGTCGCAGCAGCCCGGAGGGGCCGTGGCGGGGCACCTTATTCCGGGCACAAGTAGCACGGCTCCACGAAGTCCTTAGTATCTTAGCCAGCCCTGGCCACCAGTAAAAACCGAGAGATCAATTGGAACGATCTATGGGCCCCCGGATGTCCTGCAACAAAGAGCAGTAGTCCCCAATTCAGGATTCTCTTGCGCAGCGATGGCCGAACGTAGGTCTTGCCAGGAAGTATCTGCCGAAGGAGGACCGGAGCTGCTGGGATCAGGCGTTCCGGAGGTATAATGTGTTGGGGCTGCGGCTCCTTTCCAGTGACGTCAGTATGCAGCGGAGAGAGCATCTGCCCTGATGTTCTTTTCGGCTGGGCGAAGATGGATCGGAAGTCAAATCTAGAAAAAAAAGAGACCACCGTGCTTGCCGGGGGATTGAGACGCTGGGCGACTGGAGATACTGAAGTTTTTTGTGATCCATATATACCTCAAAAGGATGACGAGCTCCCTCCAGAAGATGCCGCCACTCTTCCAGGGCCATCTTGATAGCTAGTAATTCTCGGTCCCCAATAGCATAGTTCCTCTCCGCCGACGAGAAGGTCTTGGAGAAGAAGCCGCAGGTGATGGTTCTCCCCTTGGGACCCTTTTGAGTAAGGATAGCTCCGGCCCCCACAGAAGAGGCGTCCACCTCCAGAGAGAAAGGCTTCTCAGGGTCAGGGCGTGACAAAATAGGTGCGGAAGCAAAGGCCGACTTCAAATCCGAGAAGGCTCTTTCGGCCGCCGGTGGCCAACATTGGGGATTAGCCTTTTTTCCTGGTGAGGGGCCACAATTGGAGCCACCAGAGTAGAGAAGTGAGGTATAAACTGTCGATAATAATTCGCAAAGCCCAAAAAACGTTGTATGGCTCGAAGTCCAACAGGTCGTGGCCATTGCAGGATAGCAGACAGCTTAGTGGGATCCATTTGTAGGCCTCGGTCGGAGACGATGTAACCGAGGAAAGGCAGGCCTGGTTTGGTGGAACACACACTTCTCTAATTTGGCATACAGGCGGTTGCTGCGAAGGCGTTGCAGGACTTGGCGCACCTGTGATAGATGGGTCCGGAGGTCAGGGGAGAAAACCAGGATGTCGTCCAGGTAAACGATGACACAGGTGTAGAGCAGGTCCCTGAAGATGTCGTTTACGAACCCCTGAAAGACCGCGGGGGCATTGCACAGACCGAATGGCATTACCAGATACTCAAAATGGCCGTCGCGGGTATTGAACGCAGTCTTCCACTCATCTCCCTCACGGATTCTGATGAGGTTGTATGCCCCGCGCAGGTCCAATTTGGAGAAAACCTTGGCTCCCTGTAGACGGTCAAAGAGTTCCGTAATTAGTGGCAACGGATACCGATTTTTCACGGTAATCTGGTTCAGACCCCGGTAGTCGATGCAAGGACGGAGAGAACCATCCTTCTTCTGTACGAAGAAAAACCCGGCTCCGGCGGGTGATGAGGACTTGCGAATAAAACCCTTTTGCAGGTTCTCACGGATATAGTCCGACATGGCCTGAGTCTCAGGTCTGGACAACGGGTAAACTCTGCCCCGAGGAGGACTGGTCCCTGGAAGGAGGTCAATGGGACAGTCATAGGGGCGATGAGGAGGAAGGGATTCGGCCTGTTTCTCCAAAAAGACGTCCGCGTAGTCCCGGTATTCAGCGGGAAGCCCTGCCAGGGCCCTGGATGACTGCTGAGGTAGAATGGCCGGACTGGCGCGCGGAACTGAGAGACAGCGATTCTGGCAGTTGGAGCCCCAGCGTAGAACCTCCCCGGTTTTCCAGTCGAGGGTCGGGGCATGGAGCTGCAGCCACGGAAGACCCAAGAGGATCGCTGAGGACGACCGAGGGAGGACATAGAAGGTGATCTTCTCCTTGTGTAAAGCCCCTACGCGGAGGGACAATGGCTTGGTTACGTGCCGAATGGCCTCACTAAGAAGCTCGCCACTCACGGAGGATATCACCAGGGGCTTCTCCAGACGGGTCACCGGAAGGCGATACTGGGACACCAGGGCGGCGTGAATAAAGTTCCCGGCGGATCCAGAGTCCAGAAAGGCGGGTCCCCGAAAAGCGAGGCGGCACGGACGACACCTCAACCTCCATAGTAAGGCGTGGAGAGGAAGAGTTCACACCTAGGGACGCCTCTCCGACATAACCTAGGTGCGGGCGTTTCCCTGCCGCTGAGGGCGAAGCGGGCAAACATTGCGAAAGTGATCCGGGCTGGCACAGTAGTGGCACAATTTCTCCGCCCGACGGCGGGACAGCTCCTGTTCGGACAGATGTGCCCGGTCCACCTGCATGGGTTCTTTACTGGTAGGAAGCGGGATCGGCAGCTGTGGTCTTTGGAAGACCGGAGCCAGGCGGGGCAAACGGCGTGGTCGGGCGAGGTCACGTTCCTGGCGTAGCTCCTCTTGCCGCTCGGCGAAGCGAACATCGATCCGGGTGGCTAGGTGGACCAGTTCGCTTAAAGAGGACGGGATCTCTCTGGCCGCTAGGGCATCCTTAACTCTGCCGGACAGGCGCTTCTTAAAAGTGGCACATAGAGCGGCGTCGTTCCAGGTCAACTCTGACGCCAGGGTCCGAAAACGAACTGCGTAGTCGCCGACAGAGGAGTCACCCTGGCGAAGATTCAGTAGAGCGGTCTCTGCCGAGGAAGCCCGTGCCGGCTCTTCAAAGACACTGCGGAACTTGAGAGGAAAGCTGTAGGTCCGTCGTCACCGGATCGCCCCAGTCCCAGAGAGGGTAGCCCAAGCTAGAGCCTTCTGGACAGCAGACTGACCACGAAGGCCACCTTAGAACGTTCAGTGGGGAATTGACCAGCCATCAACTCAACGTGCATCGAGCACTGGGTAATAAATCCCCTGCACAGTTTGGAGTCCCCTTCAAACTTGTCAGGGAGTGGTAAGCGTAGCCGAGAAGTCCCGGGTGCTGGCGGAGGTGTCGCCACAGGAGGAGGAGTCGGCGGCTGTTGGTTAGCCAGGAGCTGCTGCAGCATGGCGGACAACTGGTTCAGCTGCTGGGCTTGTTGCGCTAGTTGTTGTGACTGCTGGGCCACTATCGCCGTGAGATCCGGGTCACCGGGCAGAGGTACCTTGGCGGGATCCATGGCCGGATCTTACTGTAACAAATGCAGGTAGTGGATCCGCTGGACCACCGCAAGCGATGGTGTAAGCCGTACCAGGGGGCGGAATCTAAGTAGAACCCAGTTTTCACCAGAGCCCGCCGCAAAGCGGGATGGACTTGCTGCGGCGGAGAACTACCAGGTCGCCCCACTGGCGTGACTTGCTTGCGGTGGCAGCCAAGGCAGTGCGTGGTACAAAATCGTAAGACGTAGGCGAAGTCGGGGACAGGCAAGAGGTCAGGGCAGGCGGCAACGGTTCGTGGTCAAGACACACAGGAGCGAAAAAGGTTCGGTACACGGAAGTCAGGCAACAAGGCAGAAGAAGCTTTCTCTGAAGGCAGTACAGCACTAAAGATCCGGCAAAGGTGACCCGGAAGGAAGGGAGTTAAATAGGGTCACCTGCCAGCCTTAACCAATAATGGGCGTACTGCCCCTTTAAATCCTCGAGAGCCGGCGCGCGCGCCTAAGGCGCGGGCATGCGCACACCGGCCGGCCAGGAGAACGGGAGGACGCGGGAGCGCGGAGAGGTAAGAGAGCAGCCGGGACCCGACGGGTGGCCGCACGAGTGCGCCTGCAGCCCGGGCAAGGGGCTGCGGAACCACTCGTGACAGTAGCTTTGTAGCGTGTTACAATTGCGTGTTTTCTACGCCACACAACAAGAGATACAGTTGTAATTAACCTTTGCTTGTGAATTAGGCTACAGGAAAAATATATCTATTTTGGCGTTGAAAAAGACGGTTTCTTGGGGTCAGCACACCAGCAAAACAACACTTAATTAACCCTTGGATGTAAATTGCGCCAAAGAATTGAGCCGCACAAACTAGTAGCTTTGTAGCGTGTTACAATTGCGTGTTTTCTACGCCACACAACAAGAGATACAGTTGTAATTAACCTTTGCTTGTGAATTAGGCTACAGGAAAAATGTATAAAATTTGGCGTTGAAAAAGACGGTTTATTTTTGTCAGCACACCAGCAAAACAACGTTTAATTAACCCCTGGATGTAAATTGCGCCAAAGAATTGAGCCGCACAAACTAGTAGCTTTGTAGCGTGTTACAATTGCGTGTTTTCTACGCCACACAACAAGAGATACAGTTGTAGTTAACCTTTGCTTGTGAATTAGGCTACAGGAAAAATGTATATATTTTGGCGTTGAAAAAGACGGTTTATTTTTGTCAGCATACCAGCAAAACAACGCTTAATTAACCCCTGGATGTAAATTGCGCCAATGAATTGAGCCGCACAAACTAGTAGCTTTGTAGCGTGTTACAATTGCGTGTTTTCTACGCCACACAACAAGAGATACAGTTGTAATTAACCTTTGCTTGTGAATTAGGCTACAGGAAAAATGTATATATTTTGGCGTTGAAAAAGACGGTTTATTTTTGTCAGCACACCAGCAAAACAACGCTTAATTAACCCCTGGATGTAAATTGCTCCAAAGAATTGAGCCGCAGAAAACTAGTAGCTTTGTAGCGTGTTACAATTGCGTGTTTTCTACGCCACACAACAAGAGATACAGTTGTAATTAACCTTTATTGTGAATTAGGCTACAGGAAAAATGTATATATTTTGGCGTTGAAAAAGACGGTTTATTTTTGTCAGCACACCAGCAAAACAACGCTTAATTAACCCCTGGATGTAAATTGCGCCAAAGAATTGAGCCGCACAAACTAGTAGCTTTGTAGCATTTTACAATTGCGTGTTTTCTACGCCACACAACAAGAGATACAGTTGTAATTAACCTTTGCTTGTGAATTAGGCTACAGGAAAAATTTATATATTTTGGCGTTGAAAAAGACGGTTTCTTTTTGTCAGCACACCAGCAAAACAACGCTTAATTAACCCCTGGATGTAAATTGCGCAATAGAATTGAGCAGCCAAAAATGAAGTGGTATTTGTATTGTAAAAACGCTGTTTCTTTAAATGAATACAACAGGAACTGGCTTAGATCCCACTTGGATATTGAATGTATATGCAGCTGCAGTGGACGCACACTGGATTTCAGATCCAACACCCCAAAAAATTAGAAATAGAACATTAAGAGAACAGTCTCTGAGACAAGCTGAGACACCCCACAGAAATCGCTATATAAAAATCAATTCTTCAGTAAGAGTTATCAGCCGCGGCAGCACCTTCCCTGATGAGCACAGTGAGAGGAGTGTGAGCTCCCGGCGTCGCGCCCGGACTTATATAGTGCGGTGACGTCACAGAATCCCGCCGGTCTCTGATTGGCTTCACCTCTGCACATGTCATGCAGGCTTTGCCCTTTTTCCTCCCAGAGTGCTTTGCCCCATGTAGCGCCATGTGCTCGCAGCCATTTTATCAATCAAAAGCACACTTCATTCACCCGAAGTACCCCAAAGTTCGACTTCGTTCCGAACCGAAGTTTTCCTGAAATTCTAAACGAATTCCACTTCGTTAGAATCGATTCGCCCATCTCTAACTGCATCCATAACAATAACAACTAGACAAAAAAATTGTCAAGCAAGTGGAAAAGTTCTTTCCCAGTAGTACGTTCTGAGATGGCTTTGCAAAACAAGAAGTTCTCCAACGCTTTACCTTCCCAGCAAAGTCTCACATATATCAGCAGTAGTGCAGGATTTACAATATCAGTACTTTTATCCAGGTGAACTGCCAAATGTACTTGCCAAAGTTGTGCTATTAGCTGGATATGCATGTCTTCAAACATGTCACCAGTTTTTCTGCTCACTGGAATGACTGAGTTTTTAGGCTATATTTCCCAGTACAACTTCACACTTCTCTACAGCTACTGGCAGTATAAGCTGTTTCCCAATTGGGTGAGACTTCTTGGAACATGCAATTCGTTATGCTACCAAATACAATGCATGAAGAGCTTTCTCGTTTACAGTGGTACACGCCGTCATTTTGCCTTTTTGCTTTAAGCATAGCTCTCTTTGCCGCTCAGAATATTCCTTTGATTTACTAGCTACATCTACATGCTTTGTTATTAAATGACGCTTCAACTTCACTGGATTTATTGCTTCATTGGATAGTTTTTGTAAACAGACAACAGATAGAGGTTGGTCACCATTTGGCTCTACTGCTATGAATCCATAAGCAATGTATCCCGGATCATACTTACAATGTTTTCTCTTAATTTCAGCCTTTGACTCCATCGTCATTGGATTCTTCCGGTTTCTTTCTTTTCACAAAGTCATGCATGCTCAGTGACACACAATTACTTATAAAGTTAAATCTAAACAATAAAGTATTAATATATAAATAGTGTTGAGCGATTGCGTTGGCTATTGAGATAGATCGATAGTCGATAGTCGGCCGCTATCGATAAGGTTTTTCGATAGTGAGCATCGATTATGCGGCGATAAACCATTAAAGTCTATGGGGAGAGCAAACAACACCTTCATTATTACCCCCAAACAAGGCTGGAGAAGCTGAAATTAACTTTCCCCAACAGTCAAATGGATACTTGCTAAAATCTTAGGAACACACTTAGGTTATAAAAGTCAAAAGAAAAAAAGTCACAGACCATTTACTATCCCTGTCTTGTACCACAGCCTGACCCTTAAACCTGCATCACCCACAATTAAAAAATGCCAGAAGGCAGCATGATTTGAACCATCATGTTTTCTTGAACTGGACATTGAAAAATCCCTGTCCTGGAACGCAGCATGAGCCCCAAACCTGCATGACCCCCAGATTTCAAAAGTGCCGCAAATAGGGGTCTTTCAACAACCATTTTAGTTGAAAATGGACAATTGACTATACCTGTCCTGGGCCACAGCATGAGCCCCAAATCTGCGTGACCCCACATTTAAAAAGTGCCGGAAAAAAGGAGTCTTCAACCACCATTTTAGTTTTCACTGGACATTGACTAACCTGTGCTGGGCCACAGCATGAGCCCCAAGCCTGATGACCCCCACATTTAAAAAAGTGCCGCAAAAAGGAGTCTTTCAACCACCATTTTAGTTTGAACATGGGCATTGACTATACCTGTCCTGGGCCACAGCAAAGAGCCCCAAACCTGCATGACCCCACATTTTAAAAAGTGCCGGAAAAAGGAGTCTTTTTAACCACCATTTTAGTTTCACTGGACATTGACTATACCTGTCCTGGGCCAAAAGCATGAGCCCCAAACCTGCATGGACCCCCACATTTAAAAAGTGCCAGAAAAGGAGTCTTTCAACCACCATTTTAGTTTCACTGGACATTGACCCATACCGTTTCCTGGGCCACAGCTTAGCCCCAAACCTGCAGACCCCCCCATTTTAAAAATGCCGGAAAAAGGGTCTTTCAACCACAAATTTTAGTTGAAAAAGGAAAACATTGCCC